>JAQFYM010000676.1:0-53244 GCA_034694785.1 Agrenia bidenticulata | reverse complement strand
TTCATGTGCCAGTCCATGAATTATTTAATTATAATTGTTTCCCTTGGTAATAGTATTTTTTAATCTGCATTTAACCCATGGCTACCAATACCTTACTACTACACTCCAAAGGGTCAGAGCATTCTTTTGTCAAATTGATTGCCCAATGTACTGCCGCATGCACGCAGATTGACAAGTTTGCCTAATGGACTTGTTTATCAGTTATTTCATTAATTGTCATCAGATAGGGATCTTGGGAACATTCTGAAAAATCGAGTTCTTCACAAATTAGAAAGATATCGCCTAGAGATTGGAGGCACTTAATAGTTTTGCATGACCTTAACTGGGAGATCCTGGAGAACAAGGTCGTTCAAGAAGCAATTATCAGTCGATATAAAAACTCACCGTCTCATTAGCCAGATAATCTGGTTTTTCTAGAAACTCGGACAATTTTTTTCTTCATTGGTCCGTTGCCATTTCTAGATTTTCTGCATTCGTAAAATGTTCCTCTCTCCTCGCCAATTTTAGCTGATTGTTATAAATGCTTTAAATTTTGTTGGACGATTTATTTTATCATGATCAATGCAAATATGCTAATTTAATTGTAAGCTCGTATTTCATTCAACCAACAAAACATGTTTGTCTCAGTCTGTATTTTGTATTTCCTTTAAAAATTACTGTTTAATAATATATGAGCTGTTATACATTTTGACATCTATCACTCCGGGATGTGCGCATAACAGACTTAGCAATTAGATTTGTGTATTGCCTGAGATTTTGTTCATTTGCATAATTGAGATCAAAGTGACAAGTAAACTTTAATGAAGCACCAGTTATTTTAAAACGATCAGGATAAATTTCTGTCACGGTCGTAATACTTTACTAGTTTGTTATTGTTATCTGGTGTTATTGCAACTCTTGTATCATTTTTTTAAAGAGCAAATTTATAGTTTTAAAGATCCTAGTATCAGCTAATAAAGAGAGCATTGGAATTATCATCTTTCAGTTATCGTGTCAAAATCAAAAGCATGCTCCTGCAAAGATAACAGCCTTAGCATTTAAAAGGTGTTGGGTAGCTTTTTTTAATTGATTAAAAATTTCAATGAAAAAATTAGGATGCAAAATAAAATTTGTATTAGAAAATATTGATCAAAGCTCATTTCAGTTAATGTTTTTATCAGTAATTTTATGCAAGACGTTTGCTTCGTGGGACAGCTTTAGAAGAACCAGAGCTGGCTGATTTAGCACCTTTTTCCACATTAATATAACTCTTTTCTGTACGCCCTAATCGTTCGTTAGATTTAAACACTTCTAAAGTGTTATCTTCTGGCTGGCGGAGGTGAATAATTTTTAAAGGTATTAACTGTGTAAGTTTACGTTCTGAACTATACCAATTTTACATTTATTTTTACATGTATTTGGATTTTTTTAATCTACAGATGATATCTCTTGAGCTTTAATATAGGACCAGGTTAATTAGAGTAACATTCTACGAATCAGAAAATCGAAGCCTGCAAGTACGCACAAAAATATTTTTTCATTGGGATTTATGCAAAAGAAGTAAACAAAATTTGTTGAGGAATGAGAGATTTGTGATAGAAGACCCAAAACTGTTCTTGAAAGTGCAAAGTTGACGATGAATGTGACTGACGTGATGGGGACATCAGACGTCTCCAATATAAGCAATGAAAAAAGTTGAAGTTAAACAACCCTTTCCTGCTCCAAGTGCCTTGGTGGCAGGTGGCATCAATTTTCCTTGTTTTCTCAATGAAAATACTAGAAATTTATTTAATTTATAATTTATGGAGTCTGCCTTATATTTAATGGCTTTGATATACCATACCCTAAACACTGTCTGCAAATCTAGCCCAAAGTAGTACGTAGCATAAACATACATTTACACAATTTTCTCTCATTTTGTATACTTTATTTTCTAAATGTATTCTTGCAAGATTTACGAAGACATTTTTTTTAACTTGTGGCACTTGGTCGCATTACTCAGTGGGTAAAAAAAAAATAGTTCCGTAACCCTCTCTGATTGCTATACCAGGAGACACAAAAAATCCTCGTAATTAACAAAGCAACATTTTTAAAGGTTTAATGATAATCTGTGGTATTGAATATAATATAAATTCTCTATGCCTAATACAGTGGCACATTCTAATTACCCTGACTGAGTTTGTAGGTGAGTCAAGTTGAGATAATCATAATTATAGTCCGTATAGGTTGTTAGTTTTTTGTGTGAAATTAATGACTTCTTTGCTCAGAAAAACAAGGACTTTGCGCTGAATTAATTCAATGACTAGGTATTGGAGAGTACGCGATTTGAATAAGGAAGTATCCGTTTGAATACGATAAACAAACAAATCATGATATCTATTTACCCTAAACTGGATCACAAATAATAGTTACTCTTCCCCTTCCATTATCATAAAGTGTATAGGGTAACTCTCAAAAAATGCAATAACAATTCATAACCGAAGTCAGATTTATTCCACGGTGAGACGAGGTTGGCAAAGACATGGTACATAGCCTTACAAGCCAAGACCTCAAGACCCCATGGTTGGATTTAAGTGTTAGAACAAGCTCGAAAACACGAATATGGAGGTAAAACGAAGATCTGAAGAACAATGCAAGAGAACGAGGAACTAATAGGAATCTAGCGCTAGCTGACAACTCACAAGCTAGCAAATTATTATTCCAGTTTGGCAAGTGCAGCATTAAATTAACTGTTCATATTTACATATTCAAAGGTCTACATTAATTTAGCTAGAACATTTTAATCCCTATTTGGACTGACGCTGATTTCTCTTAAAGGAACTTGTCGCTTTCCTTCACATGTTCCATCTGTCTAGCGCATCAAGGTTTTCAGACCTAAGGATAAGAATAATTGCGGTAATTTACTACTGGAAATTAGGTAAACAATGTGAGTAGTTGCCATTCATATTATTACGTATAGCTACGTACACGGGGAGAACGAGTTACTTCGCACTTATAAGCAGCAATATAGTTACGTATAGAAGTAATCATCATAATCAATTTGACAAATGATCTGGTTCCCAATCTACGAATCCATCTCTCTCTCTCTCTACTATCCTCGAATACTCTATAAAAGATAATGGGGAGCAAGTTGAAAGTATTTACGATTCTATAATCCTACGTTTGAATGACCGGTTGCGTGATCCCTTTGATTAGTATTGCACTGGGGCCTTTCATATAGGTCATAGGTCATAACTTTTACGGCCGCACATTTTTCATCGAAATTGGGTAGCAATTTGTTGTGTGTGCTTAACCTACTAGAGAAATTACTAGAGAGAATATTTTTGCAGTACACGAGGATGGACATGAAATTGAGGAGAAATTCAAAAAGTTCTTGTATGAATCTGAATTGTACAGAAGATGAGTAACTTATATTGCTTGTGTGTGTGTGTGTGTGTAACTGTCTAATATTTATTACACGACAATCTCTTCATCTGCCTCAAATTTCATGACTACATTCGTTACCTGAGCATAATTCACTAATACCGTTAAAAACTGCTCAAACTTTCTAAGCAGGAGTAGATAAAAGATTTTATGTGATAATCTTATAAGAGTTCCGAAAGCTATCAAGTGTAATAAGTGCTAATTGTTCTTTCGTTTACCTACGTCATTAAGATCTAGACAGAATATTTCTGGGGGAACGCAAGCTCATTAGAAATAGTATAAACGAATCTGAATACCCGAACCAAGGCTACCTGAATATGAAATAAGATTTAACTTCCCTAGATTGTCAGTGTGAACAATGGAGACTCGTATCTTTGGAAGGGGAAGTGTAGGTGGGAAGAGATCCAGATGACAACGCAATTTTTATCAGGTGCCGTAAAAGTTTATCTTGTAACCCAAGCTAAAGAACAAATTTACAAGGTTACAGGTAGGCAGAAGGGTAGGGCTTACATGATGTTTACATATTTAGTCGTGGGTAAGTGTATCATCTAATAACCAGTAGTAAGTCTGGGGCTTCTTCACACAATCAAACCAAATAAAATTATCCTCTCTCTCATTTTTAAACTCCTACATGTCCGTGGAATAATATATGGTGGATGCATACTGTGATATAGCATGAGGATCATTTGCATACATAACACACCAAGTCCAAAGCTTCTGATAAGTAATGTGTGGGTCGGAGTCAGAGGTTTTATGAATTTCCTCATGATTTGACAAGTATAGTGAACTGGTAACATAATACGGGGTCTATGTGATGTCACAGTCTCAATGCTTGAGAGGAATAATGCCTAATTTAATGAACCCACCTCAAGATTATAAAGTTAATCTTGAGTGGTCATTTGGTGTAATAAATACTACTCAGTTGATGGTCTCGTTCTTCGTATAAAATTACACATATCTTGTCAAACATTCCAGTTGAGCATAAAATATCCAGTTGCTCCTCTAATCTAATTTAACGACATGCAATCCCCATGAGCAGGAATGCCTTTAGTGGAGTTCAACTCATCTTTGCTCATTCATAAATCTTCCCTGCCACAATATTTGCAATATCGCGTCTTAAATTATAATGAAAAATGTGCAAAAGGAATTCTGTAACACCCCTACTTGTTTAAAAACACAAGGTGGGTCTCTGTTTGAAATCTTGGCTCAGATTAGAGCCCTGTACTGGAGTTTCTTACTAGGAGGTGAGATCTAGTCTCATTTAAATATCTTGTAATTTATTACAATGTAGTTGTGGCATTAGTAGCTGACCGAGACTGGGCCTTTTCTTTCATTCTTGATCTTCCAGCTGGCATGATCTGGGTGGCTTCTCCTTCTTGACAAATGACACATGCAGAGATTCACCATGGAGAATCCAGGTCTAGTCGGGCCAACCTCATCATCGTGACAGCGTACACATCATGATATTTATTTCTAATGTCAGCATTAATATTTCACAGAGATCCCACGCATCCTGTTTCATCCTCTACTTCAAATCGTACATCTCCCTTTATGCCCCCATTAATCAGCATTTAGGTTTTAGTCATTATAGCCCTTAGTCCGGTTTCTAGTTCTTGCGTTCCACGATATCATTAAACATTTATGTCTCATGTCGAAACTCACTATGCCATTGAGGCTATTAAAAATCCCCTGAAGCTCAGAGTAAAATATATCCAGAGACGACTTTACATCAAAAGTATCAAAATGTATCAAAAAACGAAGTGCCCCAACGTTCTTAAAATTTAGTATTTTAACATTCCGGATCCGGACTCCCTAGTACCAAAGTACGACCCCTATCCCGATTTATTATTAAGTGGTTTCATGTAATTGAAATTTTTATTCCTCCCTATTGAAGCCCAAATGAGTTCATGCACGAGCAATAATGTGAATAAAACTCCTTTTAATCCACGGCAGATCCATATTGTTTATTCATTCCCTTGGTCAAACTTAATTGGCTCGGCGTGGTATGGCATGGACTCACTGAATTGCTTGCCTATTAATTTTATAACAAGACAATATTTCACTTCTTTTAAAATCTAGATTCTTTTCTTCAGCGGAGATAATTTAAGAGCGGAGTCTGCTACAGGCTGCAAAGCCTCAATCCTATAGTCTATACACTTATTATGATTATCAGTGTATGAACGTGAATTTAAAAGAAAAAAACTAGAATCCTGTTGGGTATCCTGAACTGAACCCTTGAAGACTAACATTGTTTGCGCCTTTGGAGCTCATTGCTCATTTATTTCCAGTTGATCTGAAGGAGTTTCACTTGACACTACCTTTAATGTATTTATGCTATAATTTACTTTCCTCGTACTTTACTTATCTTAATCTTTCTTAGTTTCGGTTTCCTTTGCATTGAATTTGCAGATTGACGAGTTCGTGTCACGTTATGTTGATTACTCACTACCATTTGATTTTTTTGCTCAAATTCATATCAACTTGTAGCAATAAGTTACTATTTAACCGCATAGCTGAACGTCTCATCCACAAGAACCCATCGAACGAACTGTCTCAACTTTTAAGAACTACTTTTATCGTTGCTAAATAAATTACTCTTGCGATTACATACCACACAGCCCATCAACAGCTCGATCGAGCTGCAATTAACCTTCGTAGTGTAGCCTGTCCATGATTATACTAAAATCATGCACAGAGCTAACTGAGCCCCATATATTTTAATGCCTTCTATTAGATACACCAAGTAACTATTTTCGAAAAGAATCAAGACATGAAAATAATGCAATGCAAGGTCAATAAATTGTGCAGGTTAAATTAATAGATAGTGACTGTAAAAAGGCACGAACTTGCAATTTCCGAGAGCAAGTATTCTGCGTGGATGATGCATAGATATTTCTTGCATTCTCTTTATTTTAAGTCTGTACAGAAGTACGTAATTAATTAAAGCTACCATTGGCTAAATAAAATTGTACAAAATAATATAATATATTAAATGATAATTATCTCATTATTTTCATCTCATTTAAATATTATTCAAAAATATTTGAAATAACTTTGTTTGAATAAAATATCCATTTTCTACAAAGTAATTAAACAATTTAAGGAAAGCTGTGATACCTCCAGTTAATAATTTAATAAACTACAGAAATATAAATATAAAGTATCTAATTTTTTTTAAACTTTATAAAAAACGTTAAATCTTGCGTGCCAAGCCAGATTGACTGACAAATTAATAATGGTTTTTTCTCTTTAAACTTTTACGAAGTTTGGCTACATTTACTAATTGACAAAAAAAGTACGGTGGAGCCCAGGGGTTTGACTTCACAGCTGAAATTCCACCTTTCAAACTCTCATCCTTTCCATAACAATCAAATAAATTTTGCTGCTAAGGATAGAAATTGCTCTGATCTCTTTTTATTAGGTCCTTTGTAAGTTAAATCCCCCATCTTAAACTATTGCGAGTGCATCACAGCAGACCTACAAGGCTACAACAGCCCTTACTAACGAGACATGCGATCATCACCGGGGCTGCAAAAAGTCCAAAGATGTAAAAACGAAAAAAAAGCAGTCCACTTAAATAATGCTTCATCTAACATCAGCACATGTTGTAAAACAAAGCTTACCGACCGAATCAATAAAAAATACAGTATTAATAACACCTACATCTATAATCTAAAACAATACACATTCCAGCAAAGGTCAGGGAGAAGCAGAAAATTAAAGTAAATGGCTTTAGCAAGTCGTTAGGATGCTATTATGATTAGATACTCTCTAAATGTAAAATTTGATCCAATTATAAATCAAGCATAAGCTACTGGTGTAGTGAAAAAAATTGATAAAATCAATAAAATACTTCTACTAGCATGTATACACGCAAACATACGTTTAAAATACAATAATAATGTAAAGGATATTCAAGACTTGAATAAAACTTTTGGACTGGATACAACTGAAACTGAAGAATTTCAAAGATATCCAAGTTTTTATTATTCTCTGTTTACCACTCGTGAATTGTGCAGTCTCTGCGAAAAATGATTTGTTTTTCATCATGCTGACGATGATTGACTGACATCAGAAGATGCAGAATTCCTGAGGAAGGGAAAGTACACAGAACACACACGATCATCATCGATATATACAGTAAACTAAATAACGAGAAAACAAATCATTTTTTTTTACAAAGAGCAAATTAGCGTTCACGTTCATGCAAATCAGTGAACTCGTAAGTATTAGCCAATTGAAATTTAAGACCTGGGCAAAAACCAGACCCGGAATGAATGATAAAAGATGATGATGATAATGATGATGATACCATGAACTGAATTACATGTCTCGAAATCAAGATCACTTGTCGATTGACTCCCAACGTGAAGCGAACAACAAAGAAGACGGGCCAAAATATAAAAAGTGTATCAAAGGGAACCCCTCAATTTAGAAGTACAATTGATCTTTAAACAGTGGGATGGCCATGAGATGAGGAACCTACCAATTTCCAACTGTAAAAAACCAGGTTTTATCCACCACTTCTTGGCATTATCCCATAAAACATAAGCACTACCTTTCCTCATCATTTCGGAATCCGGCGAAGGCAGGCGGAAAGCAGAAGGCTTTGGAATTCCCATCGGAGGAGGAATCTTGTTTTCTGGGCTATTTGCGTGTATTAAAAGGGTCTTAAATTTTTTAATGAAATTGGAAGGTTGAATCCAAATAGAGCAACCACAGTGGTTATCATGAAAATGACTGGTTTAGAAAATTGTGTAAAAATATGCTATTGTCTTGAAATAATTAAGGGTATTCGCTGCACTACTCATCTGCTGATTGCAAGAAAACAGTGAGCTGCTTACGGTCTTGCAAATACCCTTCTCATCAGAACAAGTATAATTATGTCAACCATGGCTTTTATAATCTTAAACAAGAAAACGCCACTTTCAAACTAATCGCCCATGTGGCTTAAGGCAAGTTTGCAAACGCCTTGGCCAATGTGTACAAGATTTGGATTATTAAAGTAATTAAATACCTTCACTTGGTTCAGTAAACAGAAGCCAGTTTCTGTACCATAAAAGTTTAATATAAATCATTTAAAGATAATGAATACCATTAATGGTAAATATCATGGATACAAAGCAAGGAAGGCGGATTTTTATGAGGGCAGATCAGGTAGTATTTTACTAGATTAGTTTTTACCCAATACCTTAGCAAAGGAACTGCTTCAATTTTAAGTAGATGTTTTTCCTACCATAACCTTTCCCTCGTAATATATCAAACCTTTCGATTTTAAAACAGATTTTTGCCCCTTGCTGATCAAGTAGTAATTAAAAAATTCCATCTGACCGTCGCTGCACACCTAAACCCAGCAAAACTCAATAAAATGAACCAGTTTCGTTTCTCACACTGCTCTATCGGTTTTTCATTTAGACTTTCGATTAGCTTGGGTTTTTAAAGGGACCAAAGCATGTAATTATGTGGTACTACCCACTCCTCCTTCTTTCGTCGTTAAATTTCAAACAGGATTCAGTCCTTTGGAGTAAAGAAGTAAATGGGGAGGCTGCAAATTTTAGAATGCAACTTATGATTAAAAATTAACTACCTTCGACCAGGTGTAAAAAATTATCTGGTCTCTATACGGACTACAAATATGTATGTGTAGTTTCTACTGTGCTGATACTTAAAATACAAGTTAAGTAGCTACATGTGTTTTAACCTTATCTACATATACAAAATATATATATTATAGTCCATAAGCAAAATATCTACCAAATTTTCCATACAAAATATAATTTATACAAAAATAGGCTAGTGCTTCCATGCCTAGCGTACAGTAAAACACGATACTCATGTACCTAAATAATAATTCCATAATAATTCCAGCCATGCATCTTGACTAACCATTTTTCCGTGTGTGGTACTAACACACAAGACATTTACAGCACCAAATTAAGTGCAGGGTCACCCTAAGCAGGTTCAATTTTTCAATATTCCCAAGTCGACCGGATCTCTGCCGATTTTTCACACAAGGAAAACACAAATCCAATTACGACCTGGCACCTCTTAAAACGTCGAATGAACAAAGTGTAATAATGGCTGAAACATGCTCGCAAATCTTCACAGAAAATCAGCAGAACAGAGAGCATAAATGTCAGGTTGGAATAAGCCTCACAGCCCAAGTTCTCAAACCACCACACAGTTTTGTATTATTATGGCCATAGTCTATGACGTTTTGCGACGGTATTCTGACTTTTATTAGCACAAACTTCCACCGTTGGAAGGGATGAAACGGTGGTGGCATGGTATGGAAAAGCCCCTTTCTCGAAACAATGGTTCTGTCAATGAAAGAAAAAACTAAGTTGATTGAAGATAAGATTTAAGATTAGACTAGTCGACGGAGACGGTAAGGTGTAAAACGAGGCTGTTTAAAACATGAAAGGACTCTTAAGGTGGACCGAATTTCCTTAAGGTCTAAACATGATATGTACATGGCCTATGGGCTGTCTATGAGGATGATGATACATATTTATTATCATCAGTATCGTTCAGAAAAACAATAAAAAATGATGAGGTGGAAGTTGAGTCGACTTGTTTAGAAGAACTCATAAAAACACGTGTGAGGTATCTTCCTAGAGATGAAACAAGATTGAAATGAGAGCTAATTTTTACAAGCCCACCTTTCTTCCGTTGTCTTAAAAAAATCTACGAATCTTTCGTACATTGTATTTTAGATGTTGCTAGTTGGTCGGTAGGACTGATACCGTAATTTTTACACGACCAAGCCCGTCTTTCTTTCATTTAGTTGGAACTTATTTCAATATCGCAATTAGTTGCCTCCATCAAACAATGAGACAAAACTCGGCATGAATGCATATTTTTATGTAAGAAATAGAAAAGTGTTCCCTTCTTAGCCTAAGTCAGCTTTAATGTCTAATATGTCTACAGATTGGTTGCTTAAGAATGGTTTAAAAAAAATAATCGCTGCTTCAACTTCATCTAGATAGTGTGTGGTTGGTTGGCCCTCCACAGCTTTTTATTATTGATCCTTGGAGGTCAAATCTGGATGCATGAGTTCGAGATTTAGTCTTTGAACTTTCTCCGTGATATGTCAAAACGTCTAGAACAATGTGCCACTCTTCGTCCCCCATTATTGGATTGGAGAACCAACAACCTACAATTTGGTTCATTTGTTGTTTTTGACCAAATAAGCAACTTATGAGTCGAACCAAAAACGCTTTGAGTAGGCAAATGAGATAAAAGTATAAAAGCCGAAGGAGAACGTGAAAACTCGTTCTTCAAGTGCTGAACTTTTTATAAATGGTTAATCTACAGTATTAAGAAGAAAAACTTACTTTTTTTATTTAATCCCTAATTCTATTGATACTTGATTTTTGGTGGTGCACATCCAACATTGAAGTGCCTATGTATTCGACCATGTGGTACAACATATAGGTACCTGTTGTGAATTCATGCTACACCAAATCATATTCATGAGACGTAATGCTGCGATAAATCAAATTTAAGACAAATATTTTTTAGAAATTCTGTTAAATTATTATATACTTAAGAGGACACAAGAAGCATCAGAATGACAGCCAAAAGTAAATATCTCATGTTTCGTGAAATCATAACCTCTCTGATCAACGTAGGTAAATATTTTCTATGTTATTGGCACAAGTTTATATACATAATTTAATTTCCATCTGCTCTAGGAGAGTGAATTACAATTAAACGTACCATTTAGTTGATTGATCTTTAGTCAACAATAAAATATGTATTTTAAAGCAAAATTTACATTTTACAACTATTCGTGCCAGTACCAATATGAATCCTGAGGTACGGGGCTCTGAGCACGTTAATCTACAGCTATAACATTGCACAAGAGAGTCTACTAATAATTAACATCACTTTTTGTAAATCCATACCTGACTTTGTTAACGAAGAGCTAACAACTCGTGTGTGAAGAAAAAAAAGTAGCAAAAAAGTGGACAAACCCCGTCGGAAAGAAAGAATTTTTACAGCACGTGAGATCATAAGAGCATACAGTACGGGTAAAAACTTGGGACTTGATCATCTTTTGAAGTCAGACATAGTGTACATAAAACAAACTGGACTAGATTGTCGAAGATTCTACTATGGATAATATATCATTCAAGATGATATCTAAAGCCTTTAGAAAAGTCATTTACAAAAAAAACAAAAGGTTTGATGAGGATCAGTGCAAATTTTTACAATGCCTAGACCAGACACGATTTGTTACTTAACATTTAATAGTATACTTTTCTCTGTGAGTAACTCATTATATATATTTCAAATATCTGGAAAAATTTCTTATACAATGGAACTTTGTCTGACCTTTTTCCTTTTCCAATCCAGTTCAGTCAGTTTCTTTGTAAACCTCAATTCTAAACATTTTACTTAACAGTCTGCGTCCACGATAATATGACATGACCATTACCTACGTGGTTTACAATTATTGCATCGAGCATCAACTATTTTTTAAATGTTCAGTGCGCACTACTACCCAACAAATGCAGACCGGCGAGGCGAGGTCTCCGCACTATTGCGGATCTGAACAAGAATTTCTTCCTTGCCATCAAGAATCAATCACTCGTATAAAAAGTGAAGGATTTTTGCCAAAAAAACAACATTTAAAACTTGATCTATTTGTGACATGCACGCATATTCCCTCTTTCACTTTAACTGTAATAAATATTAAGTTAATATGCAATTATTTTTTTAAACTTTTATATGCACATAAAATTTGCAATTCTCAGTTTCCAAATTAAAAATATTAAAATAATAGATTCTCTAATAAAATAAATAGTAAATAACGAATACAAATCTCTGCAAGCATACACAACTTTACTGAGCCTCACTGCCAGAAAATAAAGACAGGAATTCGAATGAATTTACCTGATTTGTAACAATTCGACAGCTCGAATTTCAAGGCATATGACTCGTGAAGAAAAAATTATAGGCTTTTGTCAGTTCCCCCTACGGACTTTTTTGTTGAATTGACGAGAGTTCATGGTGAGCATGAGGTGAGCTTGATTTGATATTGGCTGATTTAATTTGATTTGTTTGAGTCGCATTCTCAATCTATCTCGTTCATACCATATGCCATGGGAGTCAAAAGTCTCCAAAGGTAAATGTGATGAGTGGACTGAGCTTACAAGCCTGAAATGAATCTCACACTTATCAAGGCTTTCTTGACACATCTTCATCATGCCTGGTGATTTGTGATGAAGCCCATCTCTTCACAAATTTAATAATTTTGCATTCATTTTGCGTACTCAAGTGTTTTGTGCACACACTTGAATTATGGGATGTTTTGATGAGATTTTCCCTAGTTTCTGTCTTATTTTCTGTAATGGATTCCTCGCTGCTCTGTCTAAAATTCAAGTCAGCTCATCTCCTTGTGATCACCGTAACTTATTTCTTTTCGACGACCTGTGGAGTTAAATGCCTTCTGCAATGTTTATGAGCCATATTGCGATAGACTGGTGAATTACTAGCCATGCACATTTCAATGAAACCCATTCCATCCAATCACTTTTATGAATAGCCTTATGTGTACAAAGCAGACTACATAAGATTTATTGTATACAAGAATCTATGTAAAGAGTTGAGATGAGATCAAGTACTACTCATATATGTACACGGTTTTGAGTATGAGGTCAAAAAACAATTACTAGAATATAAAACAAAGTTAATATTCTTAAGGCTAATTAGACTCCAATTTGTGCGTCAAACTTACAATGTTGAGTGATATGATTAACATTTACCACCAAGTAATAATATTATGTTATTGCTTTACAATAACAAATAGTAAATGCAGTGAAAGAAAACAAAAAGTTTACTAAAAAATAATGAATATCTTAAAACTACAATAAATTCCCCAATAATTCTCTTCATTGGAATCCTCAAAAAATATCTGTTCAATATTCCTTTTTGAAAAACTTCCTTGACCAGATTTTATGAAAAACTAAAAAGAAATGTTCATATAAAAGCTAAAATTCGTTCCAATTTAGCATGAAGTTAGTGACGAGATTTTTTTTAAAGGTTCTCAATTTTTAATTTACAAATTTCTGATCAGTTTTGTTTTTATACTATAATGTAGACTCATATTTAACATTCGCAGTCCACCTTTTAAGGAGATAGTCGTTTGATTTGTTTGTATTCAATTTCTATTGAACTTTTAGTTTACTAATCATAATAAACTTTAACTGTCATCAACTACATGAACATTCAGTTTAATAGCAATATTAAAGTATCACAATGCATGCCAGAAGACCCTTGGGTCGCCAATGAATAGGAAGAAGAGCTTCTACTAGCTCGAGCCGAAGACTTACATCAACAACATCTGGGCTTTTAAAACAAGCTGCTGCATTTGCAGAACAATTCAATCATTGATTTTAAGTCTAACGTTCAAAACAGTTTAAGTGAGACAAGTTTTTGCAAACATTATGAAGCTGCGTAGTTATCACGAGGTAATATAGATAATGTGACATCAGGCACTTTAAATTAATTATCAGAATAACACTACGTGAGAAGTGAGCCGAAGCTTCAAAATTCCAAAACCTTTTTTAAAGTCTAATATTTAAACGATTGATAGTTTAACCTTAAAATCCAAGATTTAATCATTTTGAGCTTCTACTAAAGTCGTTAAAAGATTTGAAACCAAAATTCCTGTAATGTTTTGATACGTTTCTACTTTGATGTCAAACGCTGTAAAATAAAATCTTTAAAAACTCCATCACAGCGTCGGAATATGATGTGTCTCTTTTCCCTCGAGGTTAATTTGAGAAAAGATGAGTAATGAGGCTCCTGAAATCCTCAATGAAACTGTTAACATGTATCCTTTTGTAAAGTGCCTTAGTTTTCCCTTCCTCCAGGGTGATTACAATTAAGACTTGAATCCTGATTCCTAACTAATGGACTACCTATGAAGAAGGAAAAGATGCTCTGCTTTGGGCTCTCAATTGCCAATTATCTTGATGCTATCCAAACCCTTCTTTGAGCTTCTGTACTTGAATCTGCCCAAACACCAAAAGGTACCAAACCAGATTCACACGTAATAATTTCAGCTCATTTAAAGCAAACCATTCCACATCTGGAAGTCCACCCTTCTAGAACCCTAACTAACTATGTACAAAATAATCCCTACTGTTCCAGTTTCCAGTTTGTTAAGTAAATTTAAGTATTGCGTATGATTTCTAAAGTTATTTCCCCTACACACGCACATGTAACCATAATACAAATAGACGGCACGGTGTATAATGTAAGCATTGGGATTCACTCAGAGTAATGCCCCTCTAATTAGTAAGGGTAACGGAACTGGAATTATAGCCACTTCTGATTTACTAAATCCTATTTTCCGTTACCTTCACCAAACCCCAGGCTTGGATTTAAGTAACTATCTGCTCTAGCTTTCCTCAAAATCTAGGTTGCGTGCAATAAATTGTCTATGAAAGATCCAATTTTTGCCAAAGCTTGTCGGTCAGTGAATAAACACTGACAAAAGAGTTGGAAATTGCTCTTAATAAAATGTACTGAGGGATACCGCCTACAGGGCCACAGTAAGTATTTGTATCTTCCATCAGCACGGCAAAAACAGTTCCTAATCTCCGTCTTACCCAGCACCGATCTTCTTTCTGTTTAGTGATACGATGAGAGAGTTAGTCTTGTCAGTTGTTAATTATACTCCTTAAGTGCTTAACTGCCATTTCGGCAAAATCTTGACTCTATACTTTGCATATTAGACTGTAAAACAAGGATTCCAAACAAGGCTAGTTATAGCATAGAAAATCCCAAGTCAACAATATATAATGCTATCCCAGTCGCGTAAAATTAAACGTAATTACATCTTTGATTTATTATGTACTGCTTTTTAGTTATTTAAAAGCTAAGATATGTCTCAAGATTCCTAGGATGAAGTTTTGGGGACTTTACTAATTTAAACCGTAACTGTTTCCCCACTATTCAGCCACAAGATAAATGTTATCCTAGGATTTTAATCAATGTTCACAGCCTAGATTTAAAATTAATTTTACGCCCTTCAGCCCCCTGCACTGAATTGGAAATCCAAATGTAGCTATTTATGGCGTAAATAGAAGGAAGGACAATATACCCAGCCATACAGCAAGGAGTTCAACCATGATGGTCGAGACTTAATAACCACCCCACAATTGCAAACCTTGTATCCATGCAGCTTCCTCTGCATATAATTAAAAAGCTCCTGAATTGGCAAATACATTTGAAGGCTAGGAATTCACAGAGACTAAAAAGTCTATGTAGCAATCCATTCTGATAAGAGATGTGGCCGTGTTCTATACGATAATAAGTTTAATGTGCTTACTACAGTATTATCTTCCATATCGTTTCTAATCCTTTGAGAGCATACATTTAAGTCTGCAAGATGATTGCTCCCACCTCATTCTCACTGCCGACTAGTGTGTATAGGGGAACGATTATAGAGACGAAATGAGTAACAGACAAATCCAAAAGCAACTCACATTAGTCAGGTTAGGACAAAAAAAATCAAAAGCGTTGGTAATGCGAATGCGAAGTGCAAAATCACGATTTCATAAAAGATATTAGACAGAGAAGAGATGTTGGAGGTGTTTGCTCTTTCACTTCATACTTTCCTTTGCGCAATATATACTAGAAGAGCAGAGCAGAACAATTCCACATCAATCCTACCTCTTTTTATACACTCTCTAAGGATGAGGTTGGAATTTTTTATACTGCAGATGAGATCTCAAAACGCAAATGCTAAAACATTTGGTTCAGCCTATCATGATCAGAATCGCGTGTAGCTTGATGTTAGTGCTATACATTGCCCGAGTAACAAGACCATCTTTGGTTGGCTCTTGGCTCCTTATGTCTATCTTGAGGCAGATGCAGGATGAACCAATAATCTTGGGAAATCTAGAGCAGTCTTGGTGCAATATTGGGAGGACTATCATCAAGCCAACCCCAACCATCTTCATTATAGCAAACTTGGAGATTGAAATCAAGGAATTTCCACGGGACTCAAAAGGCTCTCTAAATGTTGTTACAAATTGATTCGCAACACGGAAGAGCTCATCATAATCAGAGTCTTCTAGGAAGGACGCCGAGGACCCAGCAAGGAATAATAGATTACGATAATTTGGGAGCAAAAAAGCGTAGAAAATACGAAGAGTAGAAAAAGATTTATTCTTCCTTGGTGGTTCGCCCAATTCAGACCAATTACAAGAAATCAAAGTAGATTGAATAATCGGAAAGTAGAAGGGAGAGACGGCTGGGATTGAAGTTGAAATTGAACAAATTGAAATTGAATGGAATGGATGGACAGAGGAAAATAAGAGGAACAATGCAAGATGAAGAAGGTGAGCGAAATATTTTTTCTTCTTCTTCAACCCTCTGCATTTGTGTCTGAGAGGCTCCTAAAGAATTCAGAAATGATTTTGATTTTCAAAATAATAATGATGACTGACTGCATACACAACACACACACACAGAGGGTTAAGGAGTAGTAGTAGTATTGAAAAGATGCTGATGGTAATGATGATTATGATGATGGTGGTGGTCCCCGTACTGTTGGCTCAGCAATAAAAACTCAAGAGAGATTTTATATGTAAGAGGCTCATTTTTTTATACTCTGCTCTCATTCAAAATGTCATTCCAAATTTCAATCTTGAGCGAGTGAATGATATAAATAAAAGTAATGTATGGAGTTTCAGGGAGCTCTCTGTACACGTTTCAAGTGGAGAGTGAAGTGAAGTCTTTCAAGAGACTTTTTTCTATTCACAAGGAGAACATAAGGACTGTTGGGAATTCAATTTTTCACTCAAGGGACGACAGACAGATCTCTTGGGGTACCTTCGCCCTTTCCTTCAAAAATGATTCAGGTAACTTTTTTGCAATATTTATTTTATCAAGCCAACACCATTGTATGTTATGACACGTCCTCTCTCCCATCCTTTCAAGTGGGTGACGTCGAATTTATCAACTCGGACCGAAAAAACTGAAAACTGTGTCACAACATTAAGAACACGGTGTGGCAGGGCAAGTTCCAGGGATGATTTTCAACCTCTTCAGTCAGCTCATTTTTCAAGTCATTTATCCCATTTACGTATCTTCGAGGAGTGGATTCTCAATGAATGGGTACGAGAGGGTAGTTTTTCCGAAAATCCTACTCAACCCTAAACATTTGCCAAAGAATTTGAATTTGAATCAAAAATGTCCCATACATATTAGAAGGACTATGGACTCGTTACAATATCACCATTTACAACCGCTGGCTACTCTACCCAATCAAAAAACTCTATTGTACACAGTCCCTCTCTCTTCATTTTTCATTAATAAATTGTCATGAATCTGATTGCATGGGTTTGGTAGAGGAAATAAGTTTGTTTTGTTATCCGATTCGGTAACAAAGCTCCCTAGCAAATGTTTTAAGTTCTCATTCTCAAGTGAGTCGAGCTTGTTTTTATTATTGAAATAGGAATCACTTGAGAAATTGAATTATGCCACAAGGGATGTTACAAACAGTTAGACTCTGGCTGGATTTGTTACTTGTAATTTACTCCATTCATAACATGATGCAAACAAGCTAGACACACACAGACAGGGAAGTGGATGATCACCAAGGATTTTGGCCGATCTTCAAAACTTTTCAAGTTATAAAAAAATGAAATATTTAAATCTAGCCACATGGGTAGCAAGATCTCCTTCCACATGTAAACCAATTTTCGAAAGCGCTACTCCTCTGCCTTAGATGATATTTGTCAAGTGCTATTTGGGACAACGAGAATGTCTATAAATATTATTGTCCCTTTCATCGCTAGTAACAGTCCTCGTAGTTCTTAATGGCTCGATTAAAGTTAGCTTAGTTTTCAAATTAGATTCGCTTTAGTACTTGTTGTCATTTTATTGCATACATTTGAAAAAATAACGTTAAAAGTTAAACAAAAAAGGATTAATTGCGGAATGAAGACATTTATTTGTAATTGAAAGCCTTTCGAGAAATCAGCCTTTTCCTTCTAATTATGTTCTATAAATTAGCTACCCAATAGTGTGTCTGGTAGAAACTCACGGTCGGTGTCTATAGCCATGTTGTAATTATTATATAGTACCTCGTTCACTTCACCTTATTTTGGCGATAGTACTAAAATGGTTAAGTTTTGTTGGATCTTTATGTGTGATGCGAGGCCAGTACGTCTGCTAATCGATCTCAAATAACATTTATAGCCCTGTCATTGTTTACACAACAGAACATATGACGATTCCTACAATTAGCTTAAAGATTATACTTGTCGCGGCAAGAATGAAGAAGGTATAAGATTTAATTGGCAATAATTACAAGAAACATCACAATAATTTCGTACCCAAAGTTGATCATGATAGTCTAGTCTGGCCAAGAAGAGGACAAGAAGCCACGCATTAAGCAACCCAACCGCAATAATGTCATTGACAATAAAAAAAAGTTCAGCAAGTGGTCTCGTTTACTCCGAGACAAATGATAGGACTGGTCCATTTACATGAAATACTAATTTGACAATTTATTTGATTTCTTCTCACAAGATTTCTACCAGACGTCAGACAAAATGAGTCTAATCTGATCAAAGATCTCATTCATACACACTTTGAAATGGGCTGAAAGTCTAAAATTTTGGCAAATTGCAGACCAAGTTGAGTAGTTCAATGCGTAATAAACAACTACGTTACTGCTCGCTCAAGCAGCAGATGCAAAGGACCTCATGTGATAGAATTGCTACTACGTCCTCCTATTAAAGGGAGAGGATTCTATGATATCAATTATGTTTTTCCTTGGCACAATAAAAGATTAGGAATGAAGACTAATAAATCATATCTTCTAAAATTGTAAATGAAACTATTTAAATCTGTATAGGATGACAGATGGACAAACAAACCTACATAATTCTACGCCTATAAATTGGAAATAAGTTACAATACAATTTATTTGAGCTCAAACCTTCAGCGGATCAATGAAAGCCCTGCATGCTACATTGCCCAGACCTCTTAATGTAGTTTATAAGATTTGCATGGGAATGGTTTCAGTAAGGCGACACTGAGACTTTTCGACGCTAGCAACTATAGCTGAGACAAACCAAATCTTTTAAACTGGTGCAGAATTTATTTGTCTTATCACCGACAAGATAATTTCAATAATGTATCCGTGTAGTTTGGTGGAAATAAATCTAGCTAGTCACATTGCACATACCGCTAATTATTTCATGTGAGGCTACGACACAGCTTTTCAGTTTTAAAAATAATCTTCAAATCCTACTTCATTTCGTTTCCCTTATCTTAACATTAATAAATCTGTCCTTGGATTAGATTCGAGTCCTAGTGGTTCCGTCCTATTTCTCTACTGATGTTAATTAAACGGACAGGTCAGTTTATATTTCATGCAACCAATTCATTCAAACCATTTGTCCCATTTTAAGAACATTCCGCAGTTACTATTATAGTGATACCTTGCCACTCATCGTTAGGATATCCTCCGTTCAAGTGCCAACTGCCAAAAGCCAAGCTCATACAAGAGCGCACAGATTAAATAATAATGCACTGTTATCACTAAATTGTACAGTACATTAAATAATTCTAATCTCACGGTACGTACTATTTCTCAATTTTGCAGCATCAAGGTTTAAACTTAAGTTCTCGATTTGCCCCTGATCTAATATTCTCGTTTACGCCTTGTGGTTATTTGTTCTGCATAACATGCAGTTAGATGAAGGAATCGCTAATAGGAATCAAGATTACCAACTGATAATGATACTGGTATTAAATAAATAATATTTAATATTAGATTCGTCCTAGAGCTGAATGAAAACAAAATTAAAAACATGCTCTTAACTTACCCTCAAGCCTAGCCACGTAAATAAACGCTCGTTTCGTGGTTAAGCTTTGCCTAGCAGAACAAAATGTCTCGATTAAGTAAGTTTGAAACCATCTAACAATCAGCCAGGGCAATATAGTTTTTAGTCTTTGTGGTTTTTGTGCCACCTAAATGTTGCAATAATGCTGTGCACCAATGCAGATAAACTTTAACTAAACTAGCTGAGGAATACAAGGATAAACATCTGGAGCAACTTGTTCCCTCTTCTGACTATAAGCTATGTATTATTTTCTCTAATCTTATTTCATTCTAAATAATCCTTTAGCAAAGGTCAAGATTTAATCTCTGAGCCTTTAACTAGAAAAAGAATCTCGTTGCGTCAAACAAAGTCATGTAAGTATGTGAGATGAAGCATAGACGGGCTGAGTCCCTTGGACGGAGGTCCCAAACAAACAAACGAGAATCAAAGGGTGACTTAAGAAGTCCGGAGTCACCCAGCCAAACTTTACAAAACTTCAGAAAGTGAATGTGAAAAATGAAGGTAAAGGGTCAAAATGGAATGTTGACTCGAAAATGTCATCTCATTTCCTCGACTATACAAACTGGCTCAATGCTCTGTGTCAGCTTGAGGAAAACCGAACCTCAACTCAAGCCAGTCAGGCCTTTTTATCAATACCAGAAATCATGAAAGTTGACATTTCTCCCGATCCAGATCAAATTTAACCATTTACCATCGTATCATGATCAAACTCTAGTGTATAAAAGCTAAATGCCGACTCCCTGTTTACAATGCCTACATGACAATGAAAGGTAACTGACAGGGGACTTAACAATTTAACAACATGCATTTTGAATGACAGGATCAGATCAAACTGAGAGGTTGTATACATACACAAACATCGTCCTATGTTTTTTTTCAAGCATAACAAGAGTCTCCTCCTAACAGTTTGTAATGTATCCTGCATAGGTGCGGAAATGGTAGGACATCATAAATCAAAACTTTGAACTTTTTTCATTCCTTAAGACGGAGATAGCCTATACAATCAGTAAATTGTAAGTGAAGCCTCGCTGGTGTGGTTGATGAATTTGTATGATTTGTATCAAACAGCCTTATGGATGTACAATTAGGAGTTGATGCCACAATTCTATTTAATTACAATCTTTTTTTATAGAAAAGGGTTCATTCCAAAAATTTTAACATTAGAATCTTTTAAGACGTTGTTTCATAGAAACCTTATGCATTCCAAAGACTTATGAATCATGACGATATAAAATGGAATGTCCATGATTGTAAATGTGTCGAGTTTCTTGAGTTATTTTACAAGCATTTATGAAGTGATTCGTTCAGTGCGATTGTATATAAATTGTATGCATATCCGAGAATCTCTAAGAAAATTTGTTACAATTACCTTGAAATCTGGAGTAGGATTTTGAAGGAACACTGATGGGTCTAACATCAAACTCGACTCAGACTCGAAACGTCCGAGGAAAAAAGTTTTAAAATTTGAGTAACTATTTCTTACAGCTGAGAGAAGCTGTGCTTTAGAATCATCCCAAGTTAAAGTGACAGTCCTCACAGCTTTGTTTGATTCTCAAAAGGATGAGGGTGATTTAATAAGACAAGGGACAAGTTAATCTGTCCCTTGAACAGTTTATATTTAAGATGTACTCAACCAGTTCACAGATCAGTTTGTACGGTGGGGCTATTTCATATATACCCAGAGGTGATGTCAAATATAATTGATCCAGATTCCCGAAAGAATCAACAAGTTGTCGGCTCAGTCACCTGACAGTTTCTTCCACGTAAAAAAACAACAAATTTATTTTGCAGGATACGCCGGGATGACAAAGGGTGTGATAAGTTGGCTGGCTTTTAGTTCAAAAACTTGGGTTCCATTCCTTATGAAACGGGCCTAGTAGAATTTAGTAGATGAATTTTTATTGTTTTGAAATTGGAGCACAAGTCTGTTTTTGGTGAACTGAGTACTTCACGGTTCAGCTGGGAAGAAATTAAGACGGATTCCACGTGCTCCTTAAAGTTTTTCTTAAAATGTGGTTTCCCTTTGTCAAAATCAATTGTTGATTTTTTTTCTTCCACCTTCTTCCTAGAGTTGCAGTAAGTTCAATTACACTTGTCTCATAATCCCACCGCCACTTTCACTATTGAAATTAAAGTATTGTTTCCCTGTTATATTTTTCCATGGAGGAATTTCTTGATAATTATTCAAAACCGGGTTGAGAAATGGTTCAAGTGTTTGAAGTTGCTTTAGGGTTTTCAAATATTTAGTCCAAAAAAATATATTCGATTGTTGCAGTTCCAAGAAAAAAATTGTCCAACTTCCAACTTATTTGTGCTTATTCGTACTTCTGCTGAACAATTTAAGGCCTACAAGAGTAAAATCTCAAGTAAACCACAATTCCAGCACAATTTTTGACACAATTAGGAACCGAATGAACAATTCTCATTTAATCTTCTTCACTCGGAAATCTCTTCCATGGGATTTAGTTTAGGATGCAAAAAATTCCACAACTCCAAGGTCAATTTGTTCCGCTAGTTAATTAAATGAAGGTAAATTGATATGGTTATTTGAAGTACATCTTGTCCGCAAGGGATGCAAGGATAATAAGTGTATCGATGATGAGAAATCAAGTGTCCATTGGTATGGAAAGGGTATCAGTTGGGTGTTGTTGTATAAGTCAATAGACTGTTTCAAGTCCCTTAAAAGGAGATTGGTCTAGAATTGAAATCTGGATTAAATGAAACGTGAGGAAGCGGTTGTAAGTATCCTGAGCCAAGTCCTACTCGGAAATGACACCAAGGTACCTCTGAGAATTAATCTACAGGTAGTTTTGGGACGGGGATCCAAATTCGATTCCCAACAGCAGACCTTTGGTATAGAAAACTACACACAGGCACGTTACCTTGCCACACGATCTCGTGGATTCTCTATACCATAAGCCCAATGATGAAGGAAGATCATCAAATGATGAAGGATATTCCACCCTGTTGTTGGACTCACATAGTCAACATTACAGAATAGCCAACAACATAGCAACCCTCCTGAACTTTCCTCCCTTCATCTCATCTAGTTTAAGAACTACCCTCTTTGGACTGAAACAGCCCACTGTCTGATCACCCTTATACATTTATTCACAATTACATCCTCTTCGTATGGTGTGTCTCAGGTAAAAGTAAATGGGCAGTTTCAGCTCATCATAACTTTAGGGCTAGCTATTCTTACAGGGGATTCCTAGTCTTCTCTTCAGCCTTGGTTAACTTTACTTGATGTGTTTTGGTCACAATAATTTGGTAGTGTGCTACACGATTAATTGCTAGTTTCTTAGCGTTCGTCTTAAACTTGTGACTATTTGGATGGCAATCATAATTATGGCTTTGCTATTAATTATTTACTCAATTAGTTAATCTGTTTAAGATTATTTATTTGTAAAGTTTTGAGGGATATGTTAGCAAGTTTAAGTTCCGTTTGAAGGATATCTTTTTTTAAACTTGCATATCATTTAACATGATTGGCTATGTATATCATGCTGTACATTTTTTCGAAAGTAGTTCATAAATACCGATGCAGTCAAGGCAGGTTAGAACTTTCATATCCTACCGTTTCTAATATAAACTCATTGGCAGAAAATTATGCAAACTATCCGAAATCGTATTTTGGTTTATGTCTATAGTCCCAGTAATAAAATAAATACTTGAAAATATAGATACTAGATACACTTGAGACATGGGGTACATCTCACTTTAAAATGTGCATGAACTTTTTTCTTGCATGAAAACCGGAGCAAACGATTAATATAGTTAAAATCAATCAGATTGTATAATTTTTTTCAAACTCATGTTAATCTTCTAGTTTATTCGAGTACGAACACGAGTTTTCAAATGCAGTTTAGTATTTATCCAAGGCATGATGAATACGAAAATGGACAATCAATTAAAAGATCGTATTGTCAATAATACCTACACAACTCACATAGAGATGAGGCAGGTATAAATGGATTATCTATAATTTATGTACAAAATCGACTTTTGCATGACATAAAAGGACATAGGCTTAACTAATAAAATGTTTAGTAGTGAAGGTATAGCAAAGTAAATAATAATTTTTAAATAAATCCAATCCCTTGCATTAAAGAAAAACATATTAAAAAATTCAGTTCAGTGCAAAGAGCCATTTTGCATACAAAGTCATTAATAAAAATATTTTATTCCATTGTCTTTACCTACATACATACATTAGGCGGTCTTCTTCCTGGGTGTTCGTTAAACTTCATTATTTTTTAGAAAAATGTACACCAAATCATATCATCATCTTATGCATGCAGCCAGTAGTCAGGAGTGGAAAGGAAGACAGCCAAGACTTTTAATACAAATACGTTGAATTTGGAGCTCATTAGACTCCCGTTTGTGTGCTTGTGGACTCCACTTGTTGTACACGTTGTGCTTTGTATAAGTAACAAGTAAAATAATATGTATTATTTCCTCGCGAGTTCAAGTTTCATCTTGTGCTCTCTGTATTCTCATTATTGGTAAAAATATTCAGAAAACATGCAAAGATCCAGTCTTTTACTAATTTTCTTGTTTGCTTTACTTTATTGTTCAACATTTTTTTGGACAGAATACAAAGATCTAGATTTCTCGTGAGCAGAATCCTCAAGTCTTCACTCTTATCCTTGATTTTATTATTCTTGGCTAAATTTTAGCCAAATGTTGGCATGAATTTAAAAAGTTTCTACTCCTACTAACTCTGTACCTACCTACCTATATCTTGTTTAAAGGTCAACTCTTTTTAATATCTTGCAATTAAACTCTTTTACAAAGACGTGCAATCTTTGAATTAGACTCATTCAATTATCATCTTTGCAAAAAAAGTATTAAATTATCTTTGATTTTTTAACACTCTCTCGTAGTATTGCGCTCGGGTAATCCCGCAATCCCCAAAGCTTTTGAACTTGACAGTAGAAATCTCGTCATACTAATTACTATCAATTACCACTACTACTACTCTATACAAATAACAAACCCAAACAATTAACATCGCCGAGGTAGAGGACACTATTGAACACCAAAGGTCATTAAGTCTACTTACTATTTGATACATTATAATGAAATTAGACGCAGGTCAAGCAACCGCCAAAGATGACGAAGATATAGCTAGATCATTTCTAAACGGCCTGCCAAACTGCCCTGTCTTTTGTCACACAGACAGGAGAAAAGTTTTTCGCTGTTATGTGCAGTACACATGGACATTGGAGCAATAAGATGAATCAAGGAACAGCTTTGTAGAATTTTAATTCCTTTTTAACGCGCTAATACGAGGGGCTAGAACGCATGCTATATAGTTTAGAGATACCAAGAGTAGAGAATTGTGGATCGATCGTGATTAGAATGCATGAGAATGAATAGAAAATCCTCGACGTAATTTAGCATTATTCTACACATCTCCTTTATCATGGACATTAGCGTGGATACGAGGATACGACATAACTTGCTCGAGGAAAGCATTAAGTTCACTTATATTCTTGCATGTGTTAACTTAAAAGGCAGAGTAAAAGAGAATACATTTTATATATTAATATTTAATATATTGATGGAGAGCAATCTTCAAAAAATCATGTACCTACTCCAGACTTTACTTGTACCTCCATGTTCGCTCCTCTAGTTAAATTATTTATTCACGGCACATATAAAGTATAAACCCAGTCCGAGGGTTCAAAAGCGGAGTACTCTAGCAATTTAATTGTAGCCCAATCTTGGGAACGAAAATAGTTCTAAAAGGGGAATCACCTAGGCAAGTGGGATAGGCGTTTATTCGTGAAATTAAGGTATACGATAAAAGTTTTGAGGATTGAAGAAGACTACTCACCACTCCGATCTAATTGTTATGCATCATTTCCATCTAATTAGCCCTTATTAAAGATAAAGGTCAAGACTTTGACAAGACTAATAACTCAAATCTAGAGCGATGAGGCTAGTTTTTAGAGACAGAGAACACATCAGCCATCATGCCAACTGACCTTAACTTGGCATTGCGATGAAGAGCATGTAAAAGGATGTGGCGGAGGGAAGGATGATAAAACTTATCTAATCTTCAAAAGGCAAATTTCTTTGATGCAGATACATAGACCACATGTTATTTATGAGGTTTATTTGTACCAGAGTAATCTACATGTTTTCTCGAATGTTATTACTTGTTACTCCCTGGCATTCCGATCTGAAAGGAATCTAGATTCTAGACGACTTTTTCACAATGTTTGAACACAAATGAGGCTGAATAAGTTTTTCACCTGGAAATTGAATAAAATCTTCCAATCTCTGCATACATGGGCATACCTTTGTGCATCTGTCGTCGGCCTATTGGTTTGTTTGTCTGTCGAGATAACTTGTGGACAAAGATTGTCTTAAATATTGGCATTGTTTGCATTTCATCCCGCATACAGATTTGATGACTCATATCTTTTAATTTTATTGCAAGGGTCATGTGCCTCTGTAATTTATTGCTTCAACTCACCCCACAACCTTGCACTTATTTCAAGACCTGAGAACCATAAATTAGCCCGAGGTAAATTAATTACTCCAACTTTTCCTCGACTATCGCTCCCCTTAAATCTTGTCAAGAATCAAATAGCCTTCGCATCATTACATTCCAGTTTTAAGTCTTACATGTAAGACTGAGTGAGGAAATCAAAGGACAGTATGAACATTACAGCTTTTGTAATCAATCAGCAATATCAACCTTGGTATATATGACATTTCGACTTTCGATTGTAAAAGTCAGTGTGTCTTCGAATAAACAGCCTCCTATGAGCTTAGTTTTTTCTCATCCAGTTTGCTTTTCGTATTACACTAAATCAACTTTGTTCTAAACGATGCTGAGTGTTCCCAGGTGGGTCTCGTACTGGTTTTAGCACCATAAAATTGTCCATGGGATTCCTAAGCGGGCAAAAAGTACAACTCCATGTGAAAGTAGGAGCGGACGAGTTGCTCAAAGAGAAAATGAGGAGACATAATTCATGCCAGACAATACTCCCAGGGTCCTTCTCCCGGCTTTCCCATCTTCTTGAGGTAGTTTTAATTTAAAATGTGCTAGAAATCAAACAGTTGGCCCACTATTTTTATTTACTGGCTCTTGGTCTAAATTGAAATTCTAGGAGAAGGGATTGACCATCATGAGAGTATTTACAAGAAGTACGGATGAGGCACCCCTGGACTTCAAGCATCAGAGTCTGTGGTAGTCTCTGCTAAGGCGAGAATCTTCCGTTTTCCACTTTTCTTTAAGGAAGCCCCCAGCCTGCGTCTATCATCATCATGGTTGCAATATATAATCTTAAATGTCCATACTTCTGGTAACTCGGGCTGCCCATTGATCCTTTCCATGTAATAATAATAATAATAATAATAATAATAATATTAATAACTACAATACATGGTTCAAAAATAATCATCCTGTAACCTTTTAAATATAACACTAACATAACTTATTTGGTCAATAAATGTTAAACTCGTTAGACACTTACAAAGGCAATGAGGATTCTGGGTTAATTTCAAGAAACGTAAGATTCCTACCTTGTTAAAGCCTAGAAGAATATACAGTATTATGTTTTACACTCATGGATGAAATCATACCGGCCCTCAATATTCTGCCTTCTTTAATAACATGAAGGGTTTTCTGTCCAGCTGTGAAGGTAGAAAGATTTGTGAGATTTTAGATGATTTTAAGGCTTTGAACATGAAAATGAGATTGAAAGAATCAGTTCATTTATACGGATTCAAAAAGTCTGTATCTTAGGAAATCAGGTATCCACACGGTGACTTGGTAGTTTGACTTGGTCATGGAGGAAACCAAAAGTGGCGATAAATAATGCCTCCAATCAATAGTAGGACAGTTTTTGTTACCTTATTGCCAACTCAGCTGCTCAATATTATATGTTACATCATCATCCATGAATCTGTTTGAAATCATCGATTATGCTAGGGTCTTAGATTATAAATTAGAACCGAACTTAAAATCGACATTCGAAATCGTTCCTCCGTTCTGTAATTTCCAAAAATTATGATTAGTACAATACAGTCCTTGCATAATGAAATCTACATAGCAATAGCAAAATACCAACTGAAAAATAGAATCATTTTGTGAATTTATGTAAAACATACAACAAAAAATAGTTATTGAATTCGGCTGTTGTTAGTTGACGGCCACATGACCATAAATAAGTCCAGTCGTGGATTCATTTGCCTAGTCAGGGTCAATTTGACGGATTCTCTTAGAGAGGTAGATAGTAGTTGTCAGTTATGGCATCATAATCATATCCTAGAGTAAAAATTTCCATCCTTAATAATCTTTAATCTGGTTTGCTTTGGTTCCTCCAGACAATAGAAGGCCTAATTTATCCAAAATCCCCCAGATATTTGATAAAGGTCCACGCCTACGAGAAAAAGGTACAATAATATGGAGAGGCATTGGAAGGAGCATCAAACATTTATCTCATCTTCTCAACTATTCATCTAGATAGATAAGTACTCATACACATATTATGGCTTCCTTCATCTCAAAACGGTATCGCACAAGCTGTCAGGTCAGGAGAAACCTGTCAAAAAATATGAAAGAGTAGAGAAACTTGAGGTTAAGCTATTTAAATTGACATGATACTGACGTTTTGACTCTCTTGATGATCCATATCCATATTCATGATTTTAAACAAAATATTCATCTAGAATTTTTTCTTCATGCTGTTATCTTTTAGGATTAAATTAAATTTTATTCAAATTAGCTCTTGTTCTGAGCACCACCAAGATACTAGAGAATATACCAGATTTTTATCTACTTTCAACTACCCTGCTTGACTTCGATTAGCGTTTTCTTCATTGAATTGAACCCATACTACTAGAGTGTACCATCCTTGGAATTATTTTCCTCAACGGATTTATAATATAAATGCCTACATAAATTATATAGAAGGGAATTGAGGGAAGCTAGAATGCAAAATTTCGTCTGGCTGGGATGTTTGTAGGATTTACTGAGAATTTAGATTGGCTTGTTCTGGAACACACAGACTTAATTAGTGCATGCACACACCCATCAACACCATTTTGGGGGAATATGATTTTGTACTATAAAATACATGCTGCGTTACAAGGGAAATAACGATGAGATGACAGCCAACAGTGGATCAAAATATAACACACCAAAATAGTAATGTACTTTATATAGTCATAAGAAACATGTACAAGCTTTAATCAACTTTTGTAGAGTTTTTAAGGCTAAAACGTTATTGTAAAACAGTATTTGACTAAATGTCAAGGAGTTATTTGCTTGTTCTTCTATTTTGCCATGCACAGATGGAAAACACTAATAAAAATTAATGCCCTTTTGATTATGCCGAATTTCATGACATGCTTTTCTTTATGAATCAAGAGTCACTTGGCCATCAGCCATAGCAAGTCCACCAAATAAAAGTATCTATACTAAATGTATTATCTCAATTTTGTTTCTAATCTTTGCCAAAATTCAAAGAATGAATGTAGTTTTTCACCACCGATGAAGTCAGCAAACTTTGTTTTCATTATGACTGCTCTTAAATAATCATAATTGAAACGCTTATTTGCAAAAGCCAGACTACCTTGATCAACATTGCCAAAAAATACAAAGAATTCCACCAACTACGCTTATTGTCAAAACGACTATTTTTAATTGAACTAGACTGAACGTAAAGCGGGAGATTATTTAGCAGAAAATCGCCCAAGCTTACAGTAAGAGTCTCTACTGAATTTCATGAAGTTAGGAAAGCAATTATAGTCATGTAACATCATGATGGATGGCTAGTCAAAGATCAATATAAAAAGCATAATGAAAAAAGCGGATCTGTTTATTACAGGACGAGAGAGGCTTAATGAAATTAAATCGTTCTTAGAGAGGCTGGAGGCGTAAATATATTGACTAGCCTCTCTCCCATCGTGATAGTTCATCATCCCTTGAAATCACACCACTGATTCAAATTGTTGGCCTTGAAGTATAAAACGATGAGTCGTGTGATGATCCAATCCAGAATTGAGACCAAGGCTTGAGGAACGTGAACAAAGTTGAAAAAGTGGTTCTGACCGTGATATACTCCTTCATGGAAATGGATTATGGATGAATATTTTGGATGATGCATGAGTCCATGGGTATTCCAGGAATGCATAATTTAAACTTCATATGAGAAGAAAACCACCGACCCGTTCCTTCAAATAGTTCAAATCTTGAACCTTTTGAATTTCAAGAGGAAGCCCAGTCTGAACTTTCCCATGAACACACTTGACCTCGTTATTTTTTAAACACATGTATTTTGGATTACAATTCCAGTATATCTGTAAGCTGCACGATATAAATTTTCATCAAAATCATTTACTTATTTTAGAAAGAAAATCAGCAAAATTCAACCTGTTACAGATTCGAGGCCGCTTAAAAGTTACTACATTTGATATTTTTTTTAAAGAATGATCACCTCAACTTATCTGATACTGTAAGTGACTCCAAAACTTTCCAGGAGCTTCAATAAAAGTTTCTTATATACCTTGAAACTAAAGAACGGCAGACCGTGGCAGACGTAAAAATTTAACAGAAAACATGGATTTCGTTTCCATGTAGTGACTAAGGAATGAGTGACATTTCGTGTTGAAAAGCATGATACATAAGTTATTTATGGACCTCTTCGTTTTGGCTGAACATCATCCGGGTAGATGAGGAGTAGCAGGGACTGGTATATTGGAAGCTTACATTGGAAAATAATAATCCTGACCTCTGCTCACCTATTAGTTATCACGTTAAAATACTCGGGATGAGCTCTAGTGGATTCTTTTTGTTATCTCAGAATCTTAAATCACAATCCAATGAGGCTACTTAAAAAATAGTGAAATACATCTATCGCATATATATATATGTTAGTAAAAAGTATTAGTAATAACGAATTTATATGCTGCCGGTTTAGAAGTAGGTTTCAATGTTTATTTTTCTCCTTTGAAGTTGTAGCTGATGGTGAAAGCTTCTTGAAATGTGAGCTGCCAGCGGATGAAATACGGCCTGGGTTAATGTTCCATCTAGCCTGGTGATCTCTGATCTCGGTGAACATCTCGGAATTTAATGGACTGGACGGAAAGGACATGTTAGAATTTGGAATAAATGGATTTGCTCCTTGATCTCCAGCAATATCCTCGTTTGGTCGCCCTTTTATCGTTCCAGTGGAGCTGATTTCAAGATGTTCCTTACTAATTCCTGGGCAATAAATGCCCATCGTCACGTCACTCTTGTTGTCATTGTGGTTGACTAAATGTGAGTTGACAAGCACAAAAAATCATTCCCTTGTCTTGGTCTCACTTTTTATTTGAAATGTAAAACTCAAGAATGGCAGTCACGGAGGACAGATATCAGAACAAATGGAACAAGTTTGGGCTCTTTTGTTTTACCGACGGGGAAGGTAAGAATGGTTCTAAACTGGACAGAGTGATGTTACTCGAGCAATAAAATAACCGTTTTGTTCCCACACAGAAAACATTATCTTCACTCTTGGAGCATTAACTGCAGGAGTAGAAGTGCATTCAGGTGTATGTCTGATTCTCCATTTGATTATTAAATAACATTTCTCATCACGGACTCAGAGATAAGCTCGTTTCTTTTATTTTCTCCAAATTTATTATGAGCGGTCCTACTTCAGACCTGCAATCCTTGTTTGTAGCTATTGGATCTTTATGCTATTTATTCTTTCATATCATAAAATACACAATGAATTCGCTTTGAAAAGATTAAAGATAATTAATCTGATTCAAACTCTATACTGTCTGCCAAGAATTATTGGAATGAATCTGTAGAAAAAGTCCCTCTAAAGCAAATGCTTTGGTTGCATTTGCCTCTTTTCAGGGTGAATTACAGATAAGGCACGATTTCCTGTTTTTTTTAAAGAAAATTCTCGCAGGTTGGTTATCTTTATTAGAGCTATATTGTCCATTCTCTACAGATTATTTATTGGGAAAGATCATGGGTGAATGATGCATCTCAAAGAAAACAGATACGCCTTAGCAATATATTTGTTGTTGGGATTGTGGCTTTAATTTAAAAAGCTGTATTTTAATAGCAAGTGAATCAATATTCTGATTTAATAACAGTATATTATATCGTTTTTGTTTCGAAAATTTTAAATGAAATATTCATCCAAATGCAATGGAGAGAACTCCACAGCAATTCAAGCTCCAAGGATTTAGTTTCCTGAACTTATTTAAAAACTGTTTGGATTTAAAATTTTAAGATTTATTAAAAGCATATATGCCCTTATTAGCACAGGAAACGGGTAAGTCAATAGGATTTTAAGGGGTTCTGCCTTTCTGTACTCTTCCTCATACTCCTCAGGTACATCTCTCATTTCATACATCACAAACTTCCGAGAAATTCCTTTTCCCGTTTACTCAATAGGGCGAGGGTTCAAGTTCCCTCTGAACACTAAAATATTTTAACGCCTCCTCTGCAGCTATATGGGAGCTAAACCTAAATGTAAGACAGAATCCATGTAACGTTCTAAACCGATCGTACACGGGTGCTTAAATTAGGAAACGCGGTTGAGCTATCTGCTCCCATTAAATTGAAAGTAATCTGCCACTGCTAACACCTCCTCCACCACCACAGATTCATTTGAACAAAAATACCAGCTTTTTTAAAGGCCGAAATACACAAAGCCAGCCGCCTTTGTCAACACCTTAAAAGAAAAGATTATGAGACTGGATTGTGGGATTGAGCTGCCAAAAAAAATGAAATGAGGTAATAAGTTGAGTAAAAATATTACCTGCTTGAAATTATAAGGTACAATAAAATATAAGCTATTCCAGCCTGTATAGATACATGTATATAAATACACAAACCTGCCGATTGCTGGGGAAAAGGATTCGGAGTTCAAAGCCGAAAAAAATGCAGGTGATACATAACCCAGAAAGTCCCCGCCCTCCCAAGAAGATTGCTATTGGTATTATTCGGGACAACAGGGTTCAATGTCAATAATAATTTTCAGAAACATTCTCGACAAGATGATGAAGGGCATCAGTCTTCAATCTTGTTCTATTCAAGAGGATGATCGATCTTTAGATTCAGTATTCCTCTGTACTTCACATTTCTAGAAATCCTACTATCTTGGCCCTTCTATTTCTTTGTTGTTTACTTGATTTTTTTCAATAAATCATGCAATCCATTGAAAAATTTCACTCTTCGATAAACAATAACTATGCCGGTCATAGTGTCAAGTGGTGGTTGGAAATGTGGTTTATTCCAAGTTTTAGAGATTAACCGACTCTCGAAAAAAATTAACTTTTTCGGTTCCATGTAACCCACTTAGATAGCATTTATTTTTATAACCTATTTCCTGTAATCTTAACTGTTAAAAAAAATTAATTATAAGTATATTAAAATGCTCCCAGACACAATGTTAATCAACTCCATAAAATTGAATAATGGAATCAAGTATTGCAAATGAAATTCTGAAATCTCGCATTTAACTTGTAGGCGTAATGAAGTAAATTTTGAAATCTTAAAACATATTTCAACCTCTTATAGTTTCCGTTATGACTAATCCACATAAATTTTCCGAGCCACCATCACCAACCCCTCAACTGATGGGGAAAGTAAACAAACATTTATTTTGAAGACAAGTCCACTCTACCTGTGGCATAAAAAAGCGATGGTATTAATATTCCGACGAGCAGTAAAGGTAGAGCAAAGGCAGGCGGAGAGGTATTTATTGTGTACACAGGAAAGTAATGCAAGCTATTAGCTTATTACGTTTAATACGAATAATGTACACACCAAAATAGACGTGAAAACCTAAGACCCTCTTCTCGAAGAAAGATGTTAAATTAAAAGGTAAACATCCCAATCCTCTCTGTATTCTTGAACAAATGGAATTTTAAGTCTGTCAGCACACTAGAGTTCAAACACCTTCTACCCCCCACCCCCTCTCTGTTCACTAGTGATGATGTCTCTTTGCGTGATCTACTCTTTTATTCAGTCCATGTCTGTGTCTACCGGATTTCATCCTCCGTCTTCCTTCTTCCATTAACTTTGTTACTTTATTTAATGGCTAATAATTTTTATTTGACCAAGCTTTAAGGGAGGTTAGACTAGACCGAATATTCCTTTATTCAATTTGACGCTCCTCCAAGTGCAAAAGATTATCTAAAGCTATGCATACCCCCCTTTCATCTATTATTCCACTAAGATGACTGACTAATGACTTGACGCCACTTAAAAGTAAAGCAAATAACAGGAAGAGAGGTTGGACTAATGTAATTTTACATTTCCCATCGTATATGCCACCTCCAAGTTTAAAGAAAGGGCAAATTGAATTTCTGTGTCTATACTTTAAGAATAAGCAATGCAAATCCGTTTGCAAAGACGAGTTGTCGGTGAAATCTTCTATGAGTTGGACTGTATTAAAAAATAATGCTTATAGACTAAAGTACCTTATTATTATGTTGGATGGCTAAATATGATTTACTTTGCACTGACTTGGGATCTAAAATCTAAATTCGTCTGACACAAGTACAACCCTGACATTTTTTAGTTGCTTCACCTCAAGAAAACTCATTGAATGCAAATAGAGACAGGTATTGAGACAATGTTGGAATACAAATTACTTTCCTAATTTGTCCTTATTGTCATACGCAAAACCATTCGTCATCGTCCCATAGTCTCATTGCTAACTAATTCACCTGATTAAATACACTTCTTACCGTCTCCTATGCACTGATTGGATCTTCCTCCTTGTTAACTTTTAACGTGGCTCAGATTATCTCCCAAGAGATAAAAATGGTTGTCAAAATAACCTTGGACCTTCAAAAACAATTCTACCCTGTTGACATAAATAGTTGTAAAAAAAATCTCACTATTCAATATCACATCATGCATATCACCATGCTCAATTAAAATAATATATTCTTCCGTGTGTCAAAAAAATTCTTCGTGGTGAGTTTCTTTATTAAATGGATTTGGCTTTTAAAGCTTTTATGGGTAGCCAGTTGTATGTGAGGTGTCTCTAGAAACAAAATATTAATTATTGTAAACTTAATGAATAAGAAGATTGCATTACATAAATAATTTTATTTGACACAGGTATGAATGAGTGAGAGGAAGAATTGTTCAACGTTCCCTCTAACCCATATACAAGCCCACAGTCCAATAAATGCACCGCGAATGGATTGAGATTAGGTGATAATGAAGACAAGTCCCTAATCCACATCTACCACCGTGCCTCTGAAATAGAAAAGCTTTCAACAACTTCTGCTTCTTTAATTGAAGATATGGAAAAGGTGGATCAGTCATTTGTAGCATATCATTACGATGTCCACACCTGGTTTCTCTCGTTTTATATTACGTCATTCAATAGCCTCCTAGCAATAAATTGCGACTGAACGCCCCCGGTATTAAAATTACCATGAGACGCTCTGTGTACCATCTGCTTATATTTATGTTCAGATATTGTACTGATGCAAATCCACCTAGAGTGCAAAACCTATATGTGAAGAATTTTAGTTGAGCCGTGACTTATCGAAATTTGAATTCATAAATGTGAATTCATGACTCAGTAGATACCCATGTAGGAAAACATGTCATGTTTTTATAGGATCTAGAACTTTATAACGACTCATTCATTTCAAAAATTAATTTAGCGCATACCCTTTTGGTTGACTTATGGGTTTTTATATTGGCCTCATTACAATTAATACTACATTTGAAATCTCATACCCAGTCAATCTCGTATTTTTAATGTTTAAGTTGATATGATATGTGCAATAGGATAATAGTTTAATCTTATCTGTTGTAAATTATAATACGAGTTCCACCTACCTTATTGAAGCGACGCCAAAATCCAAGCTAAAAACAAATACTTATCTTTAGAATCCCTTGTTCTCTAACTAATAAATAACTTTGAAGGAAATTATCTGCAAGACTTCCCGTAAGCTGAACTCATGCTTGTAGATTGTAGGACGTAAACACTCATTCGTTGCTGTTGTTGCTGTTAATGGCCTTTATCAAATCAAAATGCATGTCACACACTATAGGAGCTTCCATAATAAATTTGTTCACAAATTGAACCTTATGTGACAAGCTTGCTGGTGGGTCGTTTGGTTGGTATCTCTTTAGGCCCTAGAAAATTGCGATGGAGATCTATAAGTTGTAGATGTCTTGGGGATTTTAACCGAGTAAATCATACGAGGCTCTCCATTTACATTATATTACAATAGCGTTATTCCTCACAATTCTTGATTTTATTACCAAGAAAGTGTTATACTATTAAATATAAATTATCATGAGACTCGAGCTGTAACATATGTAATGCAACATTTAATGGTGAACTCTCAGTTGGGGTCTGATACGAAAAAGGGTTGGGCAAATGCATTTGTACTAGAGGAAGAAAAGCACCAGAGGATAATTTGCGTTTCGTACATTACATACATTAAATGTACGAGCATCAATTACATACCTATTCGTCAACATTTCGGATTCTATCACCTCACATTCTATGTAGTGAGCTAAGATTTTTTTCTTAGCATAAATTAACACACACAGAGTTATCTGATGAATTAAATATGGTAAAACAGAACTGAAATAATAAGATTCTGGAAATAGTAAACCTAAAACTGCATTTGTATTTATGTTTTTACCAATTATTTGGTATAAGCCAAGAGCAACAGATCTACAGGCCTTAAAATTATTTTTGTTAATAATAGAAAGAGCCCATACAGCAAGTAAAAGGTAGAAATTGAAGGAAAATACTAAGTGTCTAGGTTTTTAGAGAATCTTCCCGACAGGGTTTATTTATACGAGTTTGATTTGACTGAAATGCTCACTTCAATTTTTCCAGACCATTTGAACAACAAGAAGCTACCATGGTAGATTACCGAAATGGCTTTTTAATCTTCAGATACAATCAATATCGACAGAATTATTGTCAATTTCGTGTTTTGTAAATGGAATACGGCCCAACCCAGGGTGGTAGCCAAGTGCCGAAGCGGATGGCTCACAAAAATTGGATGACACCGTGTCGGGTTTTCTAAGGGCAATGTTGAATTATGACAATAAATTTCAAAGGAATTGTATCTCCAGAATAAGAGATAGGTAAAGGTGAGGTCGCAATCCCTTTGGGATCGGAGTCAAAAAAATTCGGCACAGTTCGTTAGTCAAAAATTCAGTTGGGAGTTTGGATTCATATTAGAACATGAATTATATAATATATAAGTTGGATGCAGCAGTGGCTGCGAATACGGAACACAAATAGTTTAAGGTAATGAAAAAGACATAAAAGGGATAGAGGAGAGAAGATTTTATGAAGTGTGAACGAGACTTTCGTGTTTCCAAATTTCAATGGGAAGATCGGCTTTAAGGGACATCCTACTTTTAGATACAGATTTAGGACTATCTTTGCATGTATCTTTTTTCTGCGTCAAGTCATCCCTGGGAAAATTTATCGCTGACACATTGAAGGGTCCCTCACTTTCAATTATTAATGGCGTACATTCGAAGGTATCAGTGGGATGGAGTGCATTGGTATGTAACTTCTTAAGTCAAATGGTCAGACTCTCAGCTCAGGTGAAACTTGGAAAAGACCTTTTTTTAAATAGAATCCTCTCGAGAGTTACTCAAAAGATTTCAGGAATCAAATCATCGCATTTCATTGCTAGTATTATGAAGTAACAAATGAGGCCACCGTCAGACTTGTATAAAATGGATAGAGAGCCCTGTAAATGGGGGAAAAGGAACACCCTGGATCACTCTTCCTTTTCAAGCAGCTTGAAACAAGGTCAAGTCCATCTTCACCTTTGAACACTTAAAGTCAACTCTCATCAGTCCGCAGAGGATTTCTATTTTTAGAGGGTTTGTCCAAATTTAGAAATTTCGTAAACTAAAGGTTATGAGAAAAAACTGGTCAGGAGCAGCAGACAGTTTTACAACTGCCGTTTATTGCATGGTTACACAATACAATCAAAGACTATACAGACAAAAAGGTATTGACAGTGTCCACTTCATTTAATAGTTTTATTACTCCTTTCTTCAGATTGTTAGCTCAAGATTTTAATTTTTAATGTCCTTGCCCTTGAGTAATGCTCTACTTTCAAAATGAACCCTAACACTTCAAGTAATTCAATCCTTGAAGCATATTCTGAAATTCGTATGCATATTCCATATCAGTTTATCTCAGCTTTTTCGTTAAATAATCTTAATTTTGGTTTTTGTCTAGTTTGAGTCTTGAACAGAATTGCATGATTCAAGTTCAATATATCTAGATCAAAATTCAATCAATGTCACCCAACATTTCATGAGTAAGTATTTAAATAACTATTAATGCACGTTATTCAACAAACCATCTTAGACCGCACATGAAGGAAATTAGCAAACTTTCAAGGGATGAGAAAGAAGAATTATGATCAACGCTTTTGGCACTTTTAGATGCGATTAGAATACGAACAAGTAATGCAGATCACTTCATTAAGATGTACAGAAAGCTATTGATATTCATTAACAGCCGTCACAACCAGCCCAGGAAAGGTATACGTGAATGTTAACTCTTAAAGTGTAGACTGATTATCTAATCTTTTTATGTAAAGCATTCTCACATTACCATTGCAGATTTTTGGATGCTCTGGAATTTATTCGAATCCTGTGGCAATTTTTTGGTCTGAATTTTAAGTTGCATTCTCACTCTCTACTCTCTATAAGCTCCAATGAGATTATCAAAGAAAAGTACAATATATTATAAAGGTGAAACTCATTGTAAGTCGGAGAAAATTATCTTCCATTTATTTCAATACAAAGTGGTTCAACAATCCAAATGGCGTATTTCATTTAAAAGAATTGCATGCATAAGCTAAGCAATCTTTTTTACCATTATTTCTCAAATACTGAATCTCTATAAAGGGGGGTCAGTAAACGCTTTAAACCGAATTTTAATAAAGTTCTCGTCCTTCCAAAATTTATAGAAAACGTTTTGCCATTAGTTTTGTAAATTATCGATTTTTAAATAAAGTATTAACTGATGACTGGCCAAAAGTATAAGGTAGACTGTGTTTGGATTTTTTTCATAGCATATTTCTAATTCAATTCAGACACTGTAGATTTTCATGGGAATGCACTCCAATTTTTAAAGTAAGTTTATAATATAAAAGGTTTGAAAATCCTTATTTTGCTTATTCCTAATCCTTACTTATTTTGTAAGTGTTATTCAGCATTTACTTATTCTGCTTATTCACCTCTCCCCCTAAAATTAATCATAATCGGATTGGCTAGGTCAGTGCCTCTATTTAAAACTGAATTGATGACTTTGAATATTTCATTGTCAGATTACATCCATTTCAATAATTAAATTGTATGTATCCCCATCCCCATACTTTTAAGTTCAACCCCAGCTGTAAAAAAAAACTGAGCCATGGCCAAGGCTGGGGCTTGGTTTAGTATTCTCTGATGTTTTGGTATTGGATGCAGCTATTTTATCGCCATAAACTATCTTCGATCCCTTAATGGGATGGAACTGTACTGTAATTTCTTCCCTTCTTGTCCACTCTGGAATATTTAATGATGAGGTAAAAAATTGTATTTGTTAACCAAATCAAGGCTTGGCTTTAGAGCGTATAGTAACTTGTTCTTGTTTAGAGTTTTGCTTTTGTGGTAAGGAGGCTGGTGAAGTAGTCGAAATAGTTAGACAATGTCCACTATATTAGCCAACTCCAGGCTATAGAAAATCCCTGCCTTAATGCACAGAGTATGAAATGAGCTGTTGGTGTTGTACATATAGGTTCACCCTATAGCTTTAACTTTGACAAAGGATGGGTTGGATATGGGATTGTGGAGCATCGTTTTTGTTCATCTTGTCTAATTCTTTGCTAGAGTTCAGTTTGTCTCTTTGAGTTGGGGCGGCGGAAGACAGGCCGGAGATTTATGTGTGTGGACGAGGGCAGAGAATAGAAAGGTTTGTAAAAAATGTCCAGAGCGTGGCATCAGCCATTCTAAAAGAAGTAATCTATCACCACGGCAAATCTGGATTTGTCAAAAATATTTTTTTTCCTCGCTTCCATATCGTCTCTCCAGCTTCTTCTAGGATACATTATATTCTTACACACATTGAGAGGTGAACTGCGCCCCAACCCAACTGAGAATGAAAGGTTACTTATCCTTCATCATCATCTTCCGTTTCATAATGTTCCTCCGGAGGAATGCAATCTCGTTCATCAACATTGGTTGGGGATCGAGGCTGATTTAAAAGAGGGATTCAATTTTTAAATAAACCTTAGGTCACAGTCAAAGGACTTGGGTTGGCTGAGTTATTCAAATTCACATTTTGAGTCTGACTCACTTTCCTAATTCAAAGATAAAGCCCTCCCTTTCTTTATGCATGGGAAAGTGTATTTTTATGAGTGATGATAGTAGAACAAAGGGTGAACGATTACCAGAATGAGTTATTACTCCTTGGGCTTACCTGAAAAATTAGTTTTACTATAGTTTGCATTAGTCTGAACAGGGAGGGAAAGATCTGCGTATCTAACGTTCTGTATTTTGTATCTGAATTTTCTCACACATTCCCATTCCTATCTGCCAAAACTTGAAAGATTCTTCCACTTAAGGAAATCAATCGAAATCACATGTAATGATACATAATTCCTGAGCTCTTAAAGCTTATTGAGCATCGTATGATATGAAGTGGCACGTATTCGATCATCATCAGATAAGGGATGGAAACAGCAGTTGATAGATGCTAGACGGTTTTGGTCGAGATGAATACAGCTCGTGGTCTCTCCTCAGGTTACTCCCGCTTTGCAACTTGTCAAACGGGTGATAAACGATTTCCACCTTTTATCATTTATTTCTAATTCAAATCAGATTATCAAATCTCCCCTTCTTCTATTAACCTCTGGTTGCTTTTTAAACTTCCAGCCAAGCAAGCAGGCAAGGGTCAGGATGGACAAATGGTTCAAATCTTTTGGCTTTAAAAAATCAAAGCTTATCTAAAAGCAGACCGTGCCGTGGCTAACGCTGACTCAAAGCCCTGATTCCTTTTTCCAATCATCTATCATCCATCCATCCATCATGTCACTTTTTTTTAGTATACCTGCACACAGGAGACGGGCATGGACTAATGTAATAAAATGTATTATTCACCTCTCGTCAGTTAGCTGGTATTAAATTTCACATTCTCAACACTCAACGTAGCCCTAGGTTGAGTATGACATTGAACATACGGGGAAAAAATTAGAGAGGACTGGCTACGACCCTGAAAAAATTAATCGTAATATCTGTTGTCGATAATAAATTCAAAATTATAGAATAGCACGTCTTCCATACGAATCAGCAGAAGCCTGGTCGAACCTCTAGTAAGACACATCCATCAGTCTTCTTTCACGGGCAAAAGTTAGCTCAAGTATCCAAGGAAGATCTATTTCATCATATTTCATCTCCTTCCCTCATCTCATCTCTCAAATTAAATCACAATCAGATTCTTACCACCATAAACCATAGTTTAAAACGAAAGATGCTCTAGTCTACCTCAGCACACCCGTGCAGGGCTTGTCTAATTGGAACTTATCCGTCTGTCCGTATATGTTAGCATAACCGTGACCGATCGACCCTCATTCATCTCACCTCATTTACCATCATTCCAATAACAGCTCGGCCAAAAAGTTTGAACCTCACATAAGGATTCTTGACGCACCGCATTTCCTTCAATCTAACATTCATCCTTCATCCATTTAAGCCTTTGACTAATTGGCCCACCTTGGTTTTCATACCTCCAACTGGCATGGCTTCTTTCTCTTTCTCTACGTGCAAATACCATATTGTTCGTGTCACTCTAATTTACAAGCAATATCGCCTGCTAAGTGAACCTCCAACACACTCGGGACTCTTGGTGCATTGTCTACTCCGCTTTGGCTACACCTGGCGATGCCTCATATTTCTGACTTGGACGAGTTACAGTTCAACTCTTTGGCTTGGAACAATTAATTATTTTTTTACACTCTCAAAGTCACAAGTGAACTGCGTCTTATTTTTCCTGAATGTATTTGATTCAGTCATTTCAGTTGGTTATTTTCCCTATTCTAATAATGTGTGTATGTAGCGGTGAATTTTAATCTGAGGATGATATGATTCGTAATTTACCTTGTAGTCTGACGTGAATGAGGAGTTGGCTTCCCTTAGTGGTTAGTTGGTGAAGATTTCTCATGATATGATGATCAGCATGTATTATATCATTTAAGGGTTAAGTACCTACTTGCACCTTTGGGAAATTTGCATGAGAAATAGCCGAACTACATTACCAAATAGCCTCTAAAAATCATAAACATGTCAGCAAAGCATAAAGAGAATCCAGTTGAATTCATCCATGAGTGGTGTGTAGTAGTAGTTTTCCTTGTTCCGGTTCATATTTCACATTAATTTCATTACGTACTGAAGTAGTCGTCATTAAGCATAAAGTTAATTTACACTGCATGTTAAATAAACTTGATTGTTGATGGAACTTGAAATACCTCTGGGCCTTTGTACAATGTACGTGCAGAAGAGTCTTCATTCCATCGATGATACCCAACCCGCTGGCAGGAACTCCAGCATTCCTTCGGAGTTTCCAAAGAGCAAATACTTGAACTCCTTGCTCAACAAAAGCCTCTCATACCCTTCAAATAATTTGAATAAGAAAAGTGATGCAATAAATGTCCGTTGAATAGGAGTGTCATTACTTTCCAGTCCATTTACCAAGGATTCAACAAGTATGCAAGGCATAACCTCATTTAAAGATTATTCAAATTAAAAGTGTAATAAATGGGGCGAGCTATGCTCCACCTAAATAAGTCAAGTTCAAGACAATCCTTCTCAAAGATATTTCAACCCAGCGCAGCGTTGAATATTTTATGTGCATACCTAATATCTCATACCTCATGGTAATCTAAATGAGAGATTAAAAAGTGTATCTTACTAAACTTTATACAATCATTTTACGGAACGGCCAGCTGCATTTAAATTTTGTAATTAGCCCAAACAAACCAAACCAAAATTATGGTACTTTTTAAATAAAACATCATTTTCCAACTCCAATTTAATTTTTTTAAACTGTGCATTAAGCTTTTGAATTTCTAAAATTGGAAACTCTGAATAAATCTTCTAAAATTTATATTTATGTATATTTAATGTTGGGAGTGTAGATATTTATATAATTTCAAATGGTAGATGTGCTAGGCATTCCTCACATAAACCTTCATTATCAACACCTACAATAAATGAACCTGTTAGGGATTGAGGATTTAATTCACTTTAGCTAAACTACAAACACGCTGCCTTATTGTCATTTAGGAAAAGAATGTCTGTTAAAAAATATCCTAAAACTTAGGGATTTATGATAACGGTTGGCTGGGGTATTCCAATGCGATCTCAGAGACTTGGAATCTTGAAAACAATCATGAAAATGTGAAGAATTTCGAGTACATGATTTTGCCATTGTATTAGATGTCGTAGACAAATTTCAACAACTTTTGACTCCAATGCTATCAACTATATTGAACCTTGTTGAGAAAAAAATGAACCTGAATTCGTTCTTCCACTTTGACTTCATAACGCCTTCTCCTTGTCGTTGTCATCGTGGGTGACTATTTTTCTGGATTCGCTTTATTCAGGAATCAGAGAAAGAGATAGAGGAGAGGAACGACAGATCGAGGATCGTCTCTTGGTTGGGAAGGGCAATCAAAAGTCAAGTTCTTGAACAATCCATCCTGTTTCTGACTTTTATCGCACGTGCACTAAAAGAACTGAATTTTGTTGAAAATTCCTATTTCATTGGTCACTCTGATACGCCCAGGTTGGACTTCTGCATCCCGGCTCCTGACACTCTTCTAAAGGCTATAATACCTTAATACATATCTACTCTGTACAACTGTAAGAAGAGGATTACTGTAGTTGCTTTTCAATTCTAAGTCCCTAAGATAAGTGGATGGGATATCACTTTCAATGCAACATGTCCAGATCGCTCATGTCCAATTTCAAAATGCTTGTGACTTCAGTCAAAGTAATCTAATCTTCACCAAAGCAGACGAATACGAAAATCCAACTTGGTTTTTATTGCTAATTTATTATTCAAAATGATTCGTCGGCAAGTCTTAAGGCGACAACTGGAAGACTGGAAGTTCACCGTCTCAGTTTATAACAAAAGTCTGCTTAGTAGGCACATGTAAATTTAATGTGCTCAAAAGACCTCGTTCAATCAATTTTAAACTGAACACTAGTCTTTCCCATATCTGTCAACATATTATGTCTTCTACTTTATAGTCGAATAACAGGCCGCCAAAAGTGACAGAGAAGTGGCTGTGGCAGGTCAGACAGATATTGTGGACGGAATTTGATTAGCACATGGCAGCAAGAGATTTTTAACGATAATTTATACGGTTTCTCAAACAAGACTATAGCCGAATGATTAATGATGTTTGTAGTGACAGTCCGCTTAAAGTGGCACTTTACGGCTTTTCTTCGTCACTCACAGAGAATTTGTAGTCACATATCAAATTAATGCAGCACGGATACAGATTCACTTTGATGGGGGAGCTTTATAATTGTGCAAGAAGTTGAAGCAGGTCAGGATTCATTATGTGCGTAGAGTTTGAGTAATTCACCCCTTCTAAATTTTAAATTTTCTTTAAAAAAAACAATGTCACCCAACTAAAAGTTTCTCGGCTCCTTCTGTACGACTTGGGATAAAAATGCATTCGGATTATAACTGCAATTTTGGAAGCATGATGAGAAATCATGTTTTATGTTTATTACATACTCGAAACCAAAATGCCGATCATCATTCAACCCAAATTTAAACCCGATGTGAATACTAATCTAGATCATTTTGCGTGTCTTTAAAATCAAATCTGAACGAGTGCATTGAGCTACCACATTATTAATGCAGATTGAAGTTGTTTTCCTCAATTCACCTGCAATTTCCGCTGGAATGGTGGAAGGAGCTAAAAACTTTGAATATCAGCATATCTAGAACAACACACTGCTCCCAAGTACTCACAGCGTCCCAGCAAAACATACCCATGACATAAGACATTGGATCGATGGGCAGAAGGTAAAAGAGAACTCAATTAATTTATCCAATGATTTACTCTAAGATTGGTGTAATAAATCTTTTTCGCCTGTCAAACTGCCGCCACAGCATTGTTACTTGCCTACCCGAAAGCAATCTGCACTGAATTGATCAGTGATTCCACGTTCACTTGAAACCATATCATGAATATCAATTATGGAATCGACATTAGACACCTTATAATTGAGATTCAATCCATCCTCGAGCAGAAAATTGGATTACCAGATCATTCCATCACTTATTTTTATAAAGTTATTCATCATTTGCTTTTTCAAGACTAAATAAAAAGTTACCTATACAATTTTATGAAAAGCAGTAAATTACACTTTGAAGAATAGCTGATTTAATTTTTTTAAATAACAATTTTTCTGCATTAAATTCTGTCTTCATAGAGGGAAGTCTTCAGTGCAATTTAGATCAAACATCTCACCTACCTGTAAATTCAAAAACTTTTCATGGAGATTTAAAGTTGTATTCTAAATGATGGCATTTAATTAAATAATGAGGTAACCAAGATGGATAAAAGGTAGAAAATCAAGCCAGCATCTTTAATGTGAACAGTCCTAGTACAAAACAATCTTGATACAATTAAGATCAAACCAGTTTCAAAGTCCAAGCGGTCTCTTTGGATTACACAGCTTCATGGTAGGTCAATTGGTCATTTGATACTATTAGCTAGATAATTACGTCTCAAAGCTTTATTTTCCTATAACTAATCCTAATCGTGCCGGAATCTCTCATAAAAATACCTTTTAAGTAACTCAAGAAGAATCCTCTAAACATAATTGTTCAATATGCCTCAATTTTTTTGGCATTTCAAATTAATAAGAATAATGGAATTTGAGTGCAACTCTGCAATTTACTAATTGCTTAGTCGTGGCAAATTAAAGTGATCATTGTATAAAAATCAGGAGAACCAGTTGATTTCCCTCAGTATCAATTAAATAGGGATTTTTAAAATCGAATGCATCGGACAACTAGAAGACCCTCCAAATAGTAAGATTTAGTGCTGGCCCATTTGACTCCATTAGGCCTTCGGACATCATCATTGACGGTGGAGATAAGGCGTCGAACGAATTAGAAGGTTGAATAGTGAATTATGCACATTACAGATTAGTTGCAGGTAAGTGGGGGTTAAGTCTAATGGTTATAAAACGGGCGTCGGATGATGTAGCATAATAATCTATTGAATTCAGATCAGCAGAAGCACAATTAGATTAAACTACAAATCGATCTCCTCCCTCACTGTCTGCCAAACCAATTTCAATTCGATTGGGACTCTTAAGTAGTTGTTAGTTCATTCTTATGAATTGGAATGCTTTTTTTCGTCAGGTGAATAATGATCGGAATAATCGTTCTACATATAATATTACAAACTTAAACTCTTAGAAACTATATGTATGCCTAAAAAATAGTTTAGCTTATGTTTAGTTTAGAATACAAAAAGTATCACACACGCGTTTGTATTTTAATTTGCGTACAAGCGGTTTACTGTAAAAAAAAATTATTTATCAAAACCAAAGCACATCAATCTCTTTAGAAAAGCCAAGCTTTTTTGTTTACAGAATAAAGTCTGCAATTAACGCAGAGTTGATTGCAGTAATGAGTGTAAACCTCGCGAATATCTTATTCAGATATCAATTTATAATTTTTTAATCTTTGAAATAAAAACTCGCTTTTTGTACACAAAAGAAAATAAGGTTATAAAAGAAATTCTCTCAAAACAGGAATATACGCTTAATTTATGAATTTACAAAACATCTCAGCAGGATTGGCACGGGGGTAGTAAACTCATAAAAATCTTTAATGAAAATTGGTTGACGAATTTAAAATTCCACTTTTTAGCAAATATTTCTTTCCATCTGTTCTAACATCAGTAACACCTCCGTACAAATTAACCTTTGCAGATTTTTGAGCATACATAAAAACTATTGTTATTAGTTATTACAACAGAGTTGCAGACATACGAAACACTAAATATTAAGAGCCCACTTTGTCGGAACATAATTTAACTTATTTTGCCTACAAAAGAACTAAGGTCATTTTGAGAGTTCATCAAGAGACAGTTTTACCTTTCCCAAGATTCTTATAAGGTTGAATCTATCTTATTCATATCAAATCCATCCTAAAAGGTTAACCTAAAGATGTAACTGGCTCCAAGAAGTTCCTAAGCATCATGGAAGCATTTGAAAAAATGTGTCAACAGCTTCTTGACTAAAAAGAAGCCAAAGATAAATATGTGTTACATGGCATATAAGTGGACATCCTCTATCCTCGATCCCTGTCCATCCATATTTCGTGGTCTATATGGATATGTAGGAAAGTTATTGACCCACATGAACTCCTCCTGAAGTGAAAAGGAGTGGATAGGACAAAGAAGGAAGAATGAAGATCATAAATCCGCAAGGTGTCAAACCGAAAACTACAAATAAAGAATAATGAACAGAGAACACACACACACACACACACATACAACAACACAACATTTATTCGTACTGAGAAAGAGGGATTGAAGAGTGGCTGATTGTAGTACCAAACGGAGATTGTGTATCCGCACCCATCTCATCCTTTTTCTGGACAAGATTCTTCATCTCTTACACCCAAGGTATTATAAGTGGAGCCTTTATGGCAATTTAAACTGCTCCCATTGCATCTATTCAATAGACTAGGCACAACAAAATGCTTTTGCCTTTCTCACTAACTTTTCACTTTCTGTTTAAATCAAAATGTTTTACATTTCACTTCATCACATGCATCCAATTGGAAATTTATTACTCCAACCAAACTCCACCACCACTAACTCCACAGTTCATCATCACGTACAGCATATATATGAATCCATATCCATGTACACTCTAACTAAAGTAATTTTTTTAGATACATTCGACCTCAGCCCATCTTGCCTTTCGAACCTTTGAAAAACCTATCCTAGTCTGATTGTAAATGTGACGATGGTTATACAGAATATATACTGGGGAGTAGTTGAGAGTAAGAAATAAAATAACCATTTCGTTTGGGTATCTTATTCGTTTTTGTTCTCAATTTTCATCCCGTCTCGATCCATGTTATTCAACCTCGTAACTCATCCTTCTCAAGATCGGGGAGACAGATGTATAACAAAACAGAGAATGACTTCTTTCGAATTCATCTACTCCTGTAATGTGTTGGGGCAACCAAGCTTATCATTTTAATGTGTAGCAAGGTGTGAGTTTTATTGTCTGTGACCACTCAACATGATTTTCCACGACCCAATCTATCTGGGAGTCCTTAAAAAAATTGATCTGAAATTTTCAGTCCACATTTTATAAAAGCTTTCACTGGGCTGATGCCGAAAGGTTTTTTCCCTTGTTTGAAAGGAAAACATGGACGTGACATGAGAGGCGAAATTGTGCAACCGGAAGTAAGGCTCCTATAAATGGTGTGATATAAATTCTTTTAACAGCATTCAAATGAAATGAAACTTCAATGTGTATCAAATCAACGCAATATATAAAAGGAGGTGCTTAATCTCACTCTAATAACCATAAAAAGGCTGAGGGCAGTAATTCAGATTGGGATTGGAGTTTACAAGTAGAATGATCATACAGAATAGAATCATTTCGACTTTAACTTGCAATGAATAATAAGTGTTTTATTTGGGAATGCTAGTTCTGACAGATCGGACTAGAAAGAACATGGCTCCTCATATTTCATTGAATTAAGGAGAGCGTCTCATTTTTCCAGTTGTAATATCGAAATCTTTTGTAATCTGGTTGTATAATGTCGGATCTAAATCAAATCAATTACGTCTCAGCAAGGGGTCACAACACAACGAAAAAGGTTTTACATATCGCTAGTCAGTGGGGGCTCCTCTACCTCACCTTGTATCTAATTCTTAATTCTTACTCTTTTTCTTCCTCTGCCCTATAGCCTCAAGACTTAAGGCATGGAGGTTATGACTTGAGTAACTGAAAGATTGGGATCGTTTTTAAACGAACATTTCATATATTTTATTTCATATTTTTTGGAATGCAAGATTATGTGTGAAAAGCAAATAATATCAAGTGACCAACTTTACAATACAATACAATTAATATTTTGTGTAGCACTTGCTTTGCACTGTTGTGAATTGGATAAGCTGAACGAAGGAAATATACTGAGTAATTTATTATGGCCAGAGGAAATCAAACCAATAAGGTTGGGTGAAATAGAAGGCAGAAGGAGCTAAATATCAAGTAAGTTTGTTGGAAGCTTTTCAAAACTATTCTACTGAAAGGGAAACAAAGCAAAGAAGATGCACTTTTCTCATAAATTTTTATGACTGTCCCCCGGTTCCTCAAGTCATCTGTCCAAATGCCAACAGCATGCTCGTTAATAGTAGAATTATAACTGAAATACGATAGTCTATAAGGTTACTTTTAAAATACCAGTTCCAGCGGTCAAACTTCACATCTTATTTGGCAATCTTACAAAAATATGCTGAAAAATTCCATCTTAAATCATTTCAAGAGCAACTTCGTACGAGTACTCTCTGTGCCTTATCGTTAAAAACTGAGTAATGATGGAGACTGGAAGGCTCTTGATTCCAATAATGATCAAGTTCATGCACAAGATTTGAAACCAGTTAATGATCCAATAAAATAGCCCAATTCAATTTTATGATCTAGTTATAACTGCATAAAATGTCCAAAATAATAAATTTCTCTTCGTCTAAACACAACCTGAATCTCCCATTTAATGAATTGGAATCAAGTTTTGCATTTAAGGTTGAATGGGCATTGACACTGAAGATACGTGTTTTTAAATCCCTTTACCTGTTAAAAAATTTTGTCCACAAGAAACATTTGCTGATCACAGTTTGTTTTGCTCCGTTTTCGAAAATTGAACATCCCAGGTGAAGCTGTCACATTATGGTAAGTTTTGAAGAGTCATTCCTGCAACCAGTCAATTCCAATATCACAAAGAACAATTGGAAGCATAACTCAAATCGTTACTATCTTTGAAAGCAGGTGTATGGAAAAGTCTGCGTGGCAAATAAAGTGGAAATGCCATGAAGGTTACAAAAACTCTAACAAAGAAGATACCAGCGAAATGAAGCTGGATCTATAAGTAATTTCTCTGTTGCCAAGAGCCAAGTACAACTCAATGAAACCATAATAAAGCACATACTTACACAAGTTGTAAAATGCATGAAGTTGACCTTATGTCATTCTGTACATTCACATATATTGTACTGCTACAATAAAGCACGTAAGAGTTCATTATATTTTTTGCAATGAACTGAATGAGCATTAAGTACCTGAGTTGCGTACTTAATATCTAAATGGAAATTAAAACTCCGTGATTATTAAAGAGCAGTCTATTTGTGCTATTGGACTGTGGACACCTTGCACATCTCTGTTCAAGACGAGAATTCCAATGCTGAAAACGACTGTAGGACTTTGTTGGTACTTACTTGTGAATATGTGATATGAGCATGATGGACAGATGTGTGACCCATGGCCCCGAACAGTTCTCGATCATCGACTCAAGCCCTCAAAGTATGCCCAAATGATAATGAGAAACATCCTCAACCAGCATGAGTCAAATAGAATAAATACATTATGGAGCAAATCTGACTAGATTTAAAAGTTATTACCGCATTCTAATTCTACTCTTTTAGTCAAGTCACAAACTGCGTGCCAAATCAGAAATAAAACTGCCAATCCGTCCGATCGGAAGAACAATAAGGGCACAGTCGGCTCAATCATTTTATATTCATTTGGGATTCACAGATGTCGAAGGAAGACAATGTTGCAAGGCTGGATGGAGAAACCATTTTAGTCAGCTAACCTTTGACAAGACAAATGTGAACGTTGAATCTATTTTAAGTCTATGACGAATTACCCTTTCTCACTTTGATAGCAGCGTTTTATCCTCACCGACTATAGTAGTTTTGTCAGTAAGTGTACCTCTCGTATGAATTTGCTTTCACGTGTGGAATTCGGTCTGGTCTTTATTCTATGAATCAGGCTAATGGGAGGATCACAAATGATTTCAATTTCAAAACGAACAGAGCGCTTAGAGTCACCATTAATCCACATTTGATGAGATTTTCTTCGTTTATTTAAAGAATTTGACTTTTTGGGTCACTGCGACTATCCCATTCCAATAAGCTAAGCTCAAGTTTGGTCTTGTGGGATTTTAGAATTGCCAAAGGGCTCATATATGTCTGCATTTAGTGCATGTGTCAGATGTAGAGGCATGAAAATAGAGGGGTTCCTAATTCCTTTTTTGTGTTGAGGGATTGTTCAGATTTCAGAGCATTTCCTTTCCTTTCATTGTTGGCTCAATTTTCCAGACTCTACAATGTATTTATCACTTTATTTTTCACCCAGCTACTTTTTTCCATCTTCATTCTGAAGGACTGATAGCTTTTTGATGGTGATTGATGATTAGTCATTTTTTCCTGACTCTATCCGCAAAATCGCAATTTTACGCCTGCTTTCATTCTTTTTTGATCCTTCAGTTCTTGTACAGCCTTATTACCCGTCCACACCGCTTAGTTACTCACTTTGATCTGAAAAGTATCTGGATAGTTGCATTACAGTTTAATTTCCCTGATGATTTTTTCCTTGCACTAATAGTTTGCCTTAAATCAGCACTTGCTTTTGTTCCCTCGCGATTCGTTAGAATTTAAGCATGTGTAAAAAATAATAAACTAATTTTTCATATCCTTATAGGGTTGATCAGTCTTGTTTCTATTTATAGAGAATTTAATGTAATTCAAGTTATTTTTCTCACGGCTAATCTCACTGCGTGAGATATGTATTTAAATCTTATGTGTTGTTACACTTTTTTCTCATCGAGGATCCAATGAAGAAGTTACCTGAGGTGGTTCTCCTTTACAATATTTCCAGGATCACGCATATTGGAAGGGGAGAGGAAACTATTACATTTTGAAATTAATTTGATGAGTTAACTTGAAGTATGTATCGTGTTATTCAAGAGGCTGAAAAATAGGAATGTTCTCTCAGCGGTTTGGAATGGAATGCTTACTCTAAATTTGATAAATTACCTCGCTGTATGAACTGGATCTAGATTGCATTGTTATTGTCAGAAGGAGTAAAGAGTTATTTGGAATGTGCTTAATGATTTGTTAGAAACTCTGACTAGACCTTTTAACTAAAAAATTCATAGTCGTCGGAATTGTTTTATTTTGTCACGTGGCATAAGTTATGCAATAAAGGCAACACCAAAAATTACAATCTCTTCAATGATAGTAGAAAATATGTTTTTAATAAATGTGAAATTTTTAAGGGGTACCACGGATTCAATTGTACCCTGTGGATCCCTTACAGCAGGCTCTCATTTGATTGAGTTCAGTTTGGACAGAACAAATGAGTTGGCTAAATGAAGTTGGATGCTTAAGAGAATTTTCATGACAGAACTCAATAAATACCTGTCCATTTTCACTCCGTGGCACGATTCCTCATTTTTTACAATCGCATCTGGAGCTAAGCTCAAGGGACCGTAATAACTACAATCAATCAACCACTGACACGTAACCTCAATGAGTTAAGCCAAGAGATTACAGGCCTAAGGGTAGAATATCTTACTCCGGGTTCACAAGGACCAAATTGAACGTAGGAAAGTAAGTTAACATACAAACTTAAAAGTTATATTGGCTGTGCAAGAGTCACTCAAGAGTGTTGACCTTAAACGGGCCGATGACTTATTTTTTTAATTTCTTAACTTCATGAAATCTGTTGACTGGACAAGCTTTCAAGACAACAATTTTTCGGGTTGGTGTAAATTCGTACCCGGAAGATTCATACCCGGAAAATTCATACCGGTAAATACGTACCCGTGGTAAATACGTACCCGGTAAATACGTACCCGGTAAA
>JAQFYM010000675.1:0-53340 GCA_034694785.1 Agrenia bidenticulata | reverse complement strand
CTGGTTAGAAGTTAGAATAGACTCATAATAATACTTCTTAACGAACGGGCCTCTGGTAGCTGCTTGGCGTAGGTTTTCAATTTTATAGAGAAGTCATTAATGCACAAACCTGATGCAAAACCCTGATAAGCCATGTCGAAAAATGGGAACAGTTGTTTTTGTTTGATAACTTTGGATAGTTCAGCCCATTGTTCAGGCCGAGGGTCAACTCCAGTCGGATTGTGAGCACAGGCATGGAGGAGAATAATAGATTTCTCAGGGATACTCCGAAGGTCGTCCAACGCTCCGTTGAAGTCGAATCCACAGGTTTTGGAATCGTAGTACCTATAAGTTTTGACGTTTAGGCCGGCATGCTTAAAGAGAGGGATGTGGTTCCCCCAAGTTGGATTTGGAAGATAAATGTCCTTCGCCCCTGGGAAAAATTTATGAAGAAAAGCTCCGCCGATCCGAAGCGATCCGGTTCCACTAATTGCTTGTACTGTGGCATTCTACGACAAGAATTACCATTTTAAAAAACAATTATTGAATTAATTAATTAAATCGACTAACCATTCCATTGGCAGTCCATTCGTTGTTCTCTCCTAGAGCCAGATTAATGGCGGATTTGCAAAATTCAGAAACTCCAGAAATAGGGGCATATTCGTGGTCAAGCCCCTTTTTTATCACTTTCTGTTCCGCCTATTTAAATATAAATAAAATAACGTTGAAACTTGAGATAGGAATTAAACAAGCCGGCTTTGTCGGATGTGTTAACGAACCATTCTGACGGTAGGAAGGACATAGGGCTTTCCTTGATCATCTCTGTAGGCACCTACACCCAAGTTGATCTTCTTTGGATTGGTGTCTTTCTTAAAGGCCTCAGTGACACCAAGGATAGCATCAGGGGGTCCCATTTCCACTCCAGTCCACCATGAGCTACAACAAGGATGAAAGTCATTTGAACTTTGATTGAAGGTCTGGGACTTGATGAAAAATGGATTTAAAGACGCAATTCCTTACCTCGCCCTGGCAGATGTGGCAGTTCCATGTTGCTTGAAAAGGACCCTGAGGGACCGAGAGGACTGCATTTTTCTGTAATATTTAAAGAAAAGAACCCGTGACCACCACGACCAGTCTCTTGAGATGAATAAATGTTAATCTATATAGACTCACTGGGTGCTGCTGGTTTCTGCTCAGGATCAGCCCTATATCGCAGTTGAGTTGGGTCTTCTTGAGTGGTAACTTGTTATACTGAAGTACAAGTACTAGATAGAATAACAAGGTCACAACTCACCAGTCCCACCAGCTATAACATACTGCCTGCCAACCAATCCGGCAAAATTCCAAACATCATCTTCCTCTTCCAACTCTTTTTCTCTGCAACTTGCAGCCCCGATTCATGGACTAATATAACATGCTTTATGGATTATGCATAGCAAATACATTTATGAGCTTTCGTTACTAGTTTGGGGATTATGAACTACTGTTGAAATCCTTTACTTTATAATATATTCAGTAGTTACCATAATATTCTCTCACACACGGTTCCACCTCCCTTTCAATATCCAAGCAGAGTCACCAACATAAGCTCATCTACTTGGAGACCCATTTCGAAATGAAAAAGATGATGACGATGAAGGTGGGAAGGAATACTCACAGCTTGTCAAAAAATTTGTGTTACACTTTAACTTTTGAAAATGAGACTTACTCACAGTCACATAGATACGTCTGTGTACGTTAGAATTTAGAAACAAATTATAAATTAGTCGGAAGGATATAAAATCAAGTATTTCATACATGTTTAAAATATTTCAATGATATGCATACAAACAAAACATGAGCTCTAAAATAAAGTTCCCTTACATTTGATTTATCCTTGTCTGAATCCACAGTTTATTCTCTGTGGTCTGAATCTGAATCTGTGTGAAATACTAAGGAAGGGGTGTGGAAGTTTCAGGGACTGAAAACTTTAAAAAAAATCGAGACATATGGAATTTGAATTCACAAATCCAATGTCAAACTTTGTATGATTTTGGAGGGATGCTAAACCAAGGGTTTCCATTTATATGGAATAGGCAGGAATTATAAAACCCGTTAGGATTCTGCATGAAAAAACTTGCAGCATGTACGATTACTATAATTTCTGAATGCCGGTGTGTGTATAAATTAAATATTTAAAGCCGTAATAATCCGTATGGTCTTTGCATCAGTCTTACCGGCTCTTGTCTCCTGTACCGTTCGGACTTCAATCTTCACAAAAACTGTTCCATTTTGGCTCAAAGTCAAAATTTCTCAATCTTTCCTCAAGTCACCGCAGTTTCCGAAAGTAATCGCGTTCTACCTTCCCAAAATGTCTGAAGCCCGAGTGGACAGACTTGAGAAAAATGCAGAACTCGCTGAAAATCTCATCACTGAAATTTATACGAAGGTATATATGTTAGTGTTATGTAGCTTTATTAATACCTTAAAGTCGTAGATTTGGAGGAATGGCATTCATCACTAAATCATCACCTTATGGCTTAGGGGACGAAGAACTCGGAAGTATTTTTGTTATAATTAGGACTATGGAAATGCTTATTGTTCTATTTTGTACTTGATGGACTTTTAGCTTTCTGAAATCGAGAATAACAGCAAGAGCGTGACAACGCCAGAACTAAAGCGGCTACGAGAAGAAAACGAAGCACTTCGGACAGAGGTGGCAAAATGGAAAGAACTGCTCATCATCCGCGAGATCCGCAATGGTGGAAATCCCGTCGTGAGGAACCCCGAAGTATTTATAAGAAAATTCATGAAATTATTAAAGTTGTTAAATTGAATTAAAGTTTAATTATTATTAATTTTCTTTTCAGAATGTAGGTAAGAGTTCTTATGCTGATGTGAAGAAATCCCAAAGTGTTGCAGCAACGGCTGTTGCGGTACCAACTCCTATTATTCAGAAAAAATCATTAGCATCTATTCCTGTATCGAAATCGTCTTCCAGCCCAAATAATAAAGCGTCAAAAGCCAATTCCACCGTCAATACCAATTCGGAAAAGCCTGCTACTGCTGATCCGTCAAAGAAGGATGCTAAAAAAACTCAAAACATCAAACCGAAAGAGATCTCAGAGCAAAGTGCTGGAGGTCCTCCGGGAGAGGAAGTCGATGTCAGTAAGTTGGATTTCAGAATTGGACTCATTACGGAGTGTGACCGTCATCCAGATGCTGATGCCCTTTATGTTGAAAAAATTGATCTGGGAGAGGCGAAGCCTCGTACTATCATCAGTGGATTGGTAATTTATATAGTTCTTTTAATGAATCTGGTATTGTTAAGATTAACTTGTTTTACAGAACTTGAATGAATATTTTAAGTAAATTCTTCTTGTAGGTTAAGCATGTTCCAGTGGAGGAGATGCGAAATCGACTCGTTGTGGTCCTCGCTAACTTGAAGCCAGCAAAAATGCGAGGAATTTTGTCGGAAGGAATGGTGATGTGTGCAAGTAGTCCTGAAAAAGTTGAGATTCTAATCCCTCCTGCAGGATCATCCCCAGGAGACCTGGTTGAAATTGAAGGATTCCCTCGAAACCCTGAACCTGTAATGAACCCAAAGAAAAAGATATTTGAAACAGTTCAAGTAGATTTAAAGACCAATGATAAAAAAGAAGCTACTTACAAGGAAAAGTTATGGATAGTTCCTGGGAAAGGAGTTATCGTCACGAACAGTTTGGTTAATACTATGATCAAATAATTGCCTTAAACTCCTAATTTTGTCCTATAGAAAATATAGATCATTAATGTAGAAAGTTAAAGTATCAAAAGAATAAATCAGGAGAGATATTTTAACCAAACCACTAACTGTTCTGTGTGTAATAGTATCTTACTGCACCATGAAAAAGTCTCGTAGTAAAATCAAAATCTATGGTAAAAAAGCAGACTAAAGATTTTAAGAATCGGTGTAATAATAATATTACGTTTCGTTCAATCAAGCTAGTCTATTAAAATTTACAGGTAATTATAATTTATAACTTATTTTCTTTAAGTAACAAGATAGGATCCGCATCAAGGTCAAACTTGGGCCTTCCATGGTAAAAGTTTTGTGAACAATTTTAATTAACTAGTAGGTAATTGTTTGAAACGTTTCCTTTCAAAGTTGAAAGTGGGCATTTATTTTTTCCTTTCCGTGGCTAACAATAAGTAGTGCAAGTCCAACTCCAGCGTGATATATTTCAGTAATAATAGTAATAATACTAACAATGAGATTTAAAGGAGCCAAGCTTATCAGAACAATCAAATTTTGTCATCCATACAGCATTACAGACGAAGGTGAACTAAGGAAGCATGAAGGATGAGCAAGTTTAGCAGAAAGTAAACAAGCATCAATTAAATTCCTAGCTCAACATGGAAAAACCCATTGCACATTTCATAGATAAAGCATACCAAATTGTGTCCCTTTTATTCGCCCTTAGTGATTATCATGATTTAATAACTCTGAACCTTAAAATTAAAGGCAAACTAAGTGAAGGTTCCCTTTCGCGTAAGTTGAGGTTATTTGATAATTTTAATTCACCTAAAACTCTTTTTGTTACAAGTTGACAAAATATGATTTCAATTACCCACCCTCCATCATTTCATATCATAATCATATCATAATTGACAATGTAGTGTATCATTATCAGACCGTAAAGTGAATACCACATCATAACAACATACAAAAGTAGTCAGAGATAATTAGAAAATACTTTCAATTCTATTCAATTATAAGATTTTGGCACGTACGAGATGAAATAGCTTTTCAGCCTTAATGGATGACGGAGGATGTCATCCAACCCAGACGATCTTAAGTATATAATGCATATCCTCAATTAACTCTTAGTTTCGAATTATTTTCACTACATGTGTTAATATTCGATAAAAGCTATGCTTGTCAGTTGTATTCTACTCTTGATTCTATGGTTGTGGGACTTGTTTTGAACGATTAGAAAAAAATACACAGCGGATTTCATGGCAATCTTAAAGTCATAAGTATATAGAATCGTGTTTGAAGTTTTGAAGGAAAGGCATCAATAGAAAATCAAAAGTTTGTGTTTCATGAAGCATAACGCTGTTAAATCAATTATTCAATTATTTACTGATTCTAAGATTACAACCACATTTGTCCTGCCTACAAAGTTCAAGATTGGAGTACGTGTATTTTACTAGTAATTATGTTTATGCATCCACTTCCTCCCTAAATTTTTAGGGATGACAACACTTATGCCTTTGCTTACAATTTCCGGTGATAACTTGCATGGAAATGTAAAAGTGACCATGGCTTAGATTTGCTAATATATGTACGTCACACTTTCTGTCGTTTTCGGATACTAGTTTTACAATGCGCCTTGAAGACCAAATTGGGAAAATCTTAAAAAATCCTAATACACAATATAAAAAAATTTCATAAAAATTATTTTAAATTAAGTTTTCAAATTGAAACTCTTCCCGACAGGACATTTATACATTTAGTTTTGACTCTCCTCCTCTCATAAAAACTCCATGGATTTAATGTCACAAAAATACAATCTTCTAAGATCCAGTTTAGGGATATATTTCAGATGAACGTGTTAACGTTAACACACACACAGATCACAGGACGTTAACAAAGGGAAATGCACCCAGTACAAAAGCCAGCAAAGCGATTAAAATAATATACATGTGCGTTTTAGGTTTCGTATGAAAACAATGGAAAGGTGTTTCCCTAATCCCTTGACTTATAAATGGCCAGTATGGCCCCCCAGTTTAAATCCTCATATTTGTTTTCCCAAACAACGCATACTTACATATAGCTAACACCAAAAGTCTTAGAGATGATAAATAAAAATATAACGCATCTTACTTATTTTAAATCTTGTACATGTTCATTAAAATATCATCCACATCGTCAGTTCCAAAGGAGAGACTTGCAAATTATTTAGTAGGCTGTTTGAGTGGATATGCAGAGATTTAAGCGAAACTCTCAAGTTCAGTACAGGAAAGGATCTTGTGCTACTATGCGGTTGTAAGGATCTGATTATACTATTCTAAGCCTGTAAAAATATAACTACAAAAGTAGAACCTAGATTCAGTTGAGGAGATTAGGACAGGTGTGCAATTTATTTGTGAATCATGGTTTAAGTTATTGCACACTGAGGTGTTTGGAAGTGTCGGTACACAACACAGGAAGAGATATAGCTTTCAATTTAGTTTGAGCCAGGGTGGCTAAAACTCTCTGATATTTTAGTCATTGCGTTTTTTTCCTTGAGTTACTTGAAGAATCTGAACTAGTTGTGGATATTTATTTTATTTTATTCTGTTTGAACTCAAGAAGTCTGAAAGCAAAGGTATAAAAAAGCTGTGGAAATGATGACCAGGATGACCTGTGCTAAACGTGTAGTGAAAATTTACTGTGGTGTAGTTAAATAAATGTTCTAGATTAAATGCACCCGAGATTTTCTGCAAAAATGAAATTAACGATTTTATTGCAAGTTTTAAGTTTTAATCTTTTCTAAGTGCTCAGAACTAAAGGTGAAGTTGATTAATCTTAGTTTGGGAAACTTAGCGTGTCATACAACTTACAGATATCTAGAAAGGTTTGCTAAGTATTTGCAATGAGCTACGTTCTTGTCGGTAAGTGGAATATTTAAAAGATCGTTTTACTTTTTCGTCAATTAGCAATATGAAAGTGGAATTTTAAGAAAAAGTTCACGTCAAGTCATAATGCTCAAAATTCGAATGCTTATGGCAAAAATAATATTCTTGATCAAAATTCGAATATTCTTGATTTGATATCAAAGTATTTTTGAGTTTCGCAAGGTTCAACTTTTTAAAGTTTTAGATTTCAATTTGGGTGCAATAGAGTTTTTATACAGATTTCAATTTGGTTTGCATTAAATTCAATAAGTTTGAATCTCTTCTCTTCTGTTTATATTCATACTCAGTAAGTATGAACATATCAATTTGAGAGACTTTAAAACAGTCCTTACAGGGACTGTATTGTTTAAAATCTATTTAAAAATCTTTAACTGAAGAATGCAAAACATCAAAAATGCATTAGACACTGCACTAGAAACTTCTCTTTTGCATATGTAATGTAAACACTACCACCCCAAGCTCACTTAAACCAACAAGTATCACCCAATTGTGACATTTCATCATCGTTCTATAGCGTTGAACGTACTTCAATATTACAAAGCATTTTTGAAACAGCAATAGAAATCTGCTAAAGATCCTGAGTGCGACCAAAATGAGAAATCGAATCAGGCTTTTCTATAAATAGATTAAATCTGGTATAGCCCTTAAGTTAAAACATTACGGTGTCTAGCATTCTAATTTTTTAACGAGCTTATAGTAGAATCCCAGATTTAGAACAGAGCACTAAACTAAGGAAGATAGTGTAAAGTAAAAGTTTAGGAAGATGATTTATCTGCCCTTAGATTGACATGGAATATTGCAACGTAGCAATGAAATAAAAAATGTTTAAAATACATGAGACAATATATGTGCTTGCCACCATTAACAATGAAACCAATTACACCGGCTGTCAGGCCTATTTTGATTAGCAATAGCATCTAAATTCATTTCAAATCCTAATCCTTAAGAAACAAAAAGGGGTAATGAGGTCACAACAAGTAACTGCCATTTAATGTGACAGCAAGTCGACTTTGTTTTTTTATGAGGAATATTTTCATGCGAAAATGTTTTTGTTTAAACTCTTCAACTTGAACTTAAACTTTGTAAAGCGTGATTTACAAGTTTGTTTACGTCTGACGTATGAAATTAGAGAGAAAAAAATCTGTGACTTATGAAGAATTAATTGAGTTCATTAAGAAAGCACCTTCGTGAATTTTATGACAGGAAGAGTTTGGATTCACTTTCATGAGTTTGAACCTTTGAGCTATTTGATCCAATCACGTTTAGCTTATTATTTTTACTCATTACAAGTCAATGTATGAAACACGATAATTAGTTACTCCGAGATTGTAATTAAACAAGTTCCCGTCGGGCTTCCTTCCTTTTTGAAACTGAAACTTGTCGTGTTTATCGAATTTACTCTCGCAATCAAAACGAGGAATGTAATGTGTGTAAGCATGTAATTAATGGTGAGAACTGAAAAGTAGCTCATCTGATTCCTTCAATTCCTCACGACTCTAGATTTGATTTCATATGTATTTGCGGTTAAATAGGATAGAGAAGCTTTTAATCTTAAAGAAGGAAAAAACGGATGCCAGGAAAAAGTGACCCTTGTCCTTATCTCAGCTACCCAAGTTAATTAGATTAGATTATTATTATTTAGATCGCTTAGAGAGGATGAGAAGTAAAGAAAGTGAGTGACCGTTACTCGTGTATAGGTTAAAGGCATTTATGTTACCTCAACCTATAAACCATTGCTGTTGACTGTAGAGGCTTTGCTTACAATTGCTACTTAAAAATTAAAAGAGCTTGTACTTTTTATAAGTTAATCGCTTTTACATGTTCTTTTGCGAATATAAGCTTTCTTCTCATGTTTCAAGTCGATAGTCGAACTGTGATGCTTGACTGAAGTGGGCATTAGGTCTCATAGGGATATTGAGGATTTGAAAGATATTCAGAAGAATTTTGATTTTAAGTTGAAGTTTTCTTCTGACTGTTTTAAAACAGAAAAGTGGGACTCGATATTTTGTGTTGGTGTCAAACATTTCGTTCAATCTGTAGAGGAACGTAGATTTAAAATTTTCTGATTGGAAAATATAATTAATTTAAATTGTTGACATTTTTTATTGACTGAACAAGAAACTCAAGCCTCAAGTGTTCCAAAGTACTTTTATAAGCTCTTAAGGAATTTAATAACCCTGAGTATTAATTTACGATCACCCTAAAAGTTAGGGGCCTTGCGAGAATAGAACTGGAAAATCATTGAAGAATTATTCAAATAGTTAATTATTTTAGTTTTCGATATAATACAAAATATTTTGAACATTTTTATTTGGGAAGTATTACCCAAATCCAAATTACTATGAAATATCAAAAGCGTGGACTCGGAGTAACTCTCAAATTTGCAGGTTGGTTCAGACTTTGATATTAAAGTTTTCTGTTCATCCATCTTAATATCCTATGCACAGAGATTATTTCTGATCCTAGATCCTATTGAAATGTATATTAAATACAATTTACAGAAGCATTAAAATCACAAATTAAAATTAAAATCAACTAAATTGATCCTCTAAGATGTAAAGGCTGATGTTAATTTGCTAGTCAAGCTTTTTCTAAAATTGCTTTACGGTTTCGGTTTACTTTTCTGAAACCTAAAATTGTTAAACTAACAGAACCTGACTGATTGTCAAGAAGGGCGGAAATGTAGTCATACTCCCATACTGTGTACCAGACCTACCAGGATGAGGATGTAACATTCAAATTTAATTTACATATATATAGGCCAAAGAATTTAAGCATTTGTTTTGCAATAACTTCGTTGAGCTTTGACCGTTTAACCCAGTCTAAAAATGAATTTTGTTTTTGTACCATACAGTTATGTTTATTTTAAGCAAAAAGATTTTGATCTAAGCATTCAATGCAAGGTGATAAATACTAAAGAAGCTTTGTTTCAAAAATCTACAAAATATTGCACAGGAAGCGATGACTTAGACTTAAGATTAAGATGGATTTTTTTTAAATACGGAAATTGCCAATATATATTAGAATGTTTTTTATTGACAGCATTATGGGGAGCAGTGATAGCCGGAGCAGTACTAGGTCGTATAATAGATCCTCCAGAGCCTCCTGAAACCGAAGTCTTTGACTCGAATCCCGAAATCCTCAAAGAACAGTTAATAATGTGGAGTAAGGAATTTTTCGGGAAATCATTGCAACCGTTTCCATCAAGGACAGAAATTCTTACAGAGTTCCCCCGCTTTAACAATAATGAGTTACCGTCTAGTCGGATTCATAAAGAGATGTCCTCCTCGTCCAATTTCGACACCTATCACAATTCTCGGCTTAACACGAGACATTACGATGTGAATGGGGTGGATTTAGAGGATTCTCATGTCAAGAAACCGAGAATCAAAAATGAAAACTTGGAGTGGATGCTCCAAAATATTTTCATGTACCCGAGGAATCACAATACTAATGAAACGGCGAAGGAAGTGGCTCGGAAATATATTGTTGATAGTCTCCAACTAACCAGCGGACTTTTCACCTCTGTTCAACACTTCCAGCCGATGCAGTTCCTTAATATCGTAAGTTTATAAGGTCAACTTGGATTTTATAATTATTTCAATCATTTTAGACGACTCGAAAATACTTTAAAATTCAGAGTTTAATGATATCAATGGCCTAGGTTAGAATTAAAATCCACGAGGAAGATATATTTTTCATTGTCATTGCCAATTCCCAATTCGTTGATTCCCCAAGGGATCCAATAGACGAATATCTATTGTTTTCTTATGTGACACTGACCCATATCAATTACTTTATCATTGGTGCATATGATTTTCAAGCATGAGGGCGTCTAGGGCGTCTACACTTTATATGCTGAAACAATTAACAAATGATAATAATCTAAGAAATCGTAAAATCTCTATTGCATTAGTCCTTCAACGGCTTCAACATGTTTTTTCGTGAAAAGGGTTTAAGAGGCAAAATATTAGGTAAAAACAGAATGTTTTAGAATATCAAAGAATATCGAAGGTACAAGATTTTTTTAGAAGATTCTTCGAAGAGGCAAACTCCTGTAAGGACTCTCTTAAAATGTCCGTTACCCATGGGTATAGGCTATTATTACACTTGTATTCTCTGACAAAGTTTCAGTGACCTAAGGGAAAGTTTTGGTGATGGAGACGAAATTTGGTTCCCACCACTGACCTTTTAAGGTGGTCTTCAATGGCATAATATAACCTTTTAGTGAGTTTTACCTAATTACTAAACCCGATTCGTACAAATTATATGCAGTACGACGGTGCAACGCTTCCCATGGGAGCGAACTTGATTGGAGTAATCAAGGGGACCGAGTGGGGCACACAACACGACCAACCTGTTTTGGTTGGGGCTCACTGGGACACTGTGAACTTCACTCCTGGGACGGATGACAATGGGTCAGGGGTTGCAGCCATGCTGGAGGCTGCGAGAGCTATTTCCCATTCGGGGTGCAGGTACTTGAAATTTCGGATTTTTTTCTTTATAAAAATTTAATTTAGAATGACGTGAACTATTTTTCTAAATCTTACCAGACCCAAATACAGCACGATATTTGTGGCCTTTGACTTAGAAGAAGTTGGATCTCAAGGTTCTTTAGCATTCATCAAGGAATATCTCATGGAAGTCCTAAAGTCAAGTCTTCCAATTGAAATGAACATTGCTAGATTTCAAGTACGTGCCGATTTCTGTTTAATAATTCATAAATATGTCTCATGCTATATGATGTGAATTTAATTTGTAATTAAACTGGATGATGTCCTCAGGGTGCTTTTATAATGGACACAATCATGGACTTTAATGACACGGAGGGAGCACAGACATTTCCTAGGGATTGGAGTTTAGTTCTACCAGACCAGTATGACGAAGTTGCAGACAATCAGTACAAAGGGGACTTTTTGTCCATGATTTACCGTCGGGATGTTGACAATTTGATGGCAAACAAATTCAACTATCACTGGCAGAAATCTAGTCATGATTCCAAGTTTAAGTTGAAATCGTTCCCCTTAGTATTGGGATCGGACCTCCCAGAGTTGGACGTATTAGCAGACCATTTAAACTTTTTGAGGAGTGACCATGCTAGATTTTGGTACATGAATGACACAGCAGTTCCCCAAACCCTCAAAGCTGTCCTTATGACTGATACGGGACCTTACAGAGGGAACATGAGGAACTGCTATCACACCGTTTGTGATGGACCTGAGGTGAGAACTCATAAGAAAAATGATTAACTGATTTAAAATAATTAAATCTTGTCTTCTAATAACTTTAAATTATTTTTCTCAACTTAATAGATCTCTGTTCATAACAATCCTACAAATATGAAATTCCTTTCGAAGATCACTCAAGTCCTTACAGATACTTTGGTGGACATGAGTGAATGCAGGTACGAAGAGTCGAGAAATGATGTTCGTCATGTCAGTCAGAATTTCATAAAAACTGGCCAAGTGCATGCTAAAAGTTCATCTTATCGACATGATTCTCCTATACGAAATCTAATGAATTTTGTTCGATGGATGGAACTCACCAGTTAGATAGAACGGAGCTTTTTCTAAAACATTATTTAGTATGTGACTCTATATTGCTACAAACAGCTATTGTACTTTTTTTTGTAATTGTACTCTGTACTTGCTTTCATTTTTTCAAAGAATCTCAATTTGACACAAACTCGTAGTATTTGGTTGAGAATGAGTTATTTTTATTTATTCTTAAAAAGTAGTATCTTAAACTTACATTGCATTTGCCGTTTAAGTTATTGCACAAATATTATGTTAGGTGAATGATACGAATTTTCAGTGTATTACGATTACAAAATTCATTGTTCACGTTTCATTAATATTGTCACCAACATTACAAATAACCGGTTACAACTGACTATTCATCTGAAGTCAATATTTATTTATTTTATTTTCTCATACTAAGTGGTACCCTTCAAAGAAGGTAAATTACACCACAGGTAAGGAAATACAGAGAGAGATGCTGGACCTGCTTGAGAACGAAGGTCCAAATTTTGAAGTCATGACAGATATTAAAATAATTATAATTTAAGCATACACTCTTATTTTAGCAATTTCAGGAAATGAATCGAAATAAAAAATGATCGAAGTATGTAATTTTTTTGAGGAAAGCAGTCAATATTCCATTAATACATTTTCACGATTCAAAAACCTGAAAAATGTATTTACAATTATCAAGTACTAGCTGGTATTCACTGAATCTTTTTTAAGTTAGTGAAACTGATTTAGAACATGTATTTTACACACTAATTTAATGAACTCTAGTATTAAATTACTGATAAAAAATTTTCGAAATTTTATTACACTTCCTATTTAACTATAAGTTTATAAGCCCTAGCTGGTATTTACTTTGAACTCATCAAATTTTATTAAGAATTTATTTTAAATACTGAATTAATGAACACTTACTCATTAACAAATCTTTCACATATCCTTCAAGTACTTTGACATGAGTCCGGTTAAAATCTCAATCTTGATTTGTACCATTTCATGGGTTGACATGGGATGCTGAATCACTGCAAATGCTGCTGTCACTGTTTTCTCTAGCTGATCCCTTCCGATCATACTTTTCACGGATTGGATTTTCGGCTCAATTGCAGTTGCCAAGCTCTGCAGTTCTTTCTTTGAGTTTTCAAACGCTTCTTTCTTCTCGTCTCTTTTAAGAGATTCGACTAAGGATGTGTACGTGGCCTTATCCAAATCTATTAAAATTGGCCTAGAGAAACTCGATTCGATTGGAATTATCGTCATGTTTCTATGCCCCTTGCCACGAGTTACAATAAAGGCTTCAGCACGAAGTAGGGATTCATTGCTTAAAGAAAATTTAATATTCACTTCTCGAAGGGAGCTGTCCTCTTTCACTAAGATTGTTCCCACGGGGAAGACATTATGCTCCGACATTTCTTCTATATAAACATCTCTACAGATCTTCATTCCAACTGTTTGTGAAACATGAACTTCGGCAGAATTTAATGATTGGTAAGGGAATATCGATGTACTTTCCTTCCCAAACCTTCTTTGAATTATGTAAGTAGCTTTGTCCTTGACCAAAAATTTGTCCATAGAGGTGCTGGTGGCTTGTAGAGATTCAGCAAATTCTGAAGCACCCTTGATAATCAATTCAGTCGGTGGAGTGTCAACATAAAGTTTTGCAATGGCCGAAGTTGCAATTTTCAGTGATTCAAAATATTCTGATTTATCCTTAGAGTTTTGAATTTGAATGAAAATTGTTTCTTTTATTTCGTTTTTCAGCATTGCAACCATATCATTGTAAATTGATTTGAAGGATGGTGTATTTTCCGTTCTATTGTTTGATCTGACCAAGAGGCTATTGAACCCTTTTTTATGTATTTGGAGGCAACTAAGATTTCGATGAGAACAATGCAGATCTCCCCAACTTGATTCCATCTCAACTTTGCCCAATGCATAACTGTAAATCGCAGCATCGAAGTGGGAGTTGCTGGCAACCGTAACAAGAACGGACTTCTCACGAGTGCTGTTAGTGAACCTACCATTTGATCTAGCAAATGCCAATGCAGCTGCACTGGTTTCGTTGATCAAATGGACGTTGGAAAACCCAGCAATAACTGCAGAGTCTTTGGTCGCTTGGCGTTGATTGGTTGTGTACCACAGAGGTACAGTAATCACCGCCGTGGTCCATTTTCCTCGCAACTGCTTCTCTGTATCCAGTTTTATTCTTGACAGAATAAGGCCACACAAAAATTCTTTACGTAAAAATAAATTTTCTCCGCAATCGAAAACTTTCTCTTGGTCTTTAGTATTATCAAGAATTTCTTCAAGTTTATAAGCAAACTTTAGCTCAGATCTTGGTCTGCTGTCTACTTCACTGCCAACGAGAACTTCATTATTCTTGGTGATGGCTACTTGATTAAGAGTTGCATTTTCACCCCAAGCGTTTTTTATGATTTCGAATTTACTATTTTGGATCCAACCCACTTTTATTTGGTGCAAACCGAATTCAATAGCAATTGGTGGCAAGTCAATTTCGGTTGGTTCGGATTTGCTAGCCTGATTGACTCCCGATGTCGACGTTGTTGGTGTTTCAACAACAGCTGAAGCTGTTGCTGATGTTTTGGTAGGTTTCTTGCCATCAGCTTTCTTTCTTTTCGACTCAATATCTTGTTTTTGCAATTCTTCTTCAGCTTTGAGTTTCATTTCATCTCTGGCCTTTTCTTTTCCATCTTTTTCTTCCTTCTCCAGCTTTTTGGTGTTTGATATTTGGATGACATCCCAATCCGCCATGATCTTCTCTCTCAACAACTGCACGTACTTATCCACAGAGGTTTCGATATTGGCAACAAGGTTTCGGATTTCCATTTGCAGCAGTTTACATTGTTCTTGAATTGTGGAGTTATGACACTTTTCGAGTTCTGAACGGTCCATACTCTTCCCCCGCTTGGGCAATAATGTATCCATCTTATCATTGTACGCCTTCTTATGATTTTCCACTGATTTCATAATCGCACCGTATATTTTCTGAATTTTCCTATTATTCGATTCTTTATGAGTTTGAAACTGCTCATCGAGCTGCTTCTTCAATCTTTTTTCATAAGGTGGAATTTCCTGGTCAGGCTTAAAATCACAATCTTTCTTGAAAGCTGTTAAACATTCGTCTACCATAGTTTGATGTAAGTCTTCTAACTCATATTTTTTAAACATTTTTTCTTTGACCAACTTCTTCATTTCTTCACTGTAGAAGTTACAGATACGAAACAATGTCGACTCCACAGCTTTAACTTTTTCATTATAATCATCAACGTCAGTACTTTTATTCTGTAGATCATTTTGGAGGAAGGTGGATAGTTCACTTTCTGAAGTTTCTACTTTTAATTTTTCAGAACCTCGATTCAGCCTCACAAGTATCGCCCCATTATTTTGTTTATCATGCCCATCTTCTATTGAATGCAAACTGGAACTGTTTTTCCTTCTTTTCATTTCGTTGTTGAATTCCATCTTTAATGTGAGCTCTAACGTTTTCACGTTTGAAGTTTTATCAATATATTTACTCATATTCAGTGGATTTAAAAATTGTCGTAATTGCTTCGCTGCAATTTCAATTTGATGGTTATGGGCGGACTGAAGTACAAATTCATGGGCTTCTCTCATTGCATCTTGATAGTTTTTCTTAATTTCTTTGATTTTCTCCTGAACTTTTTGATCAAATGTTTCAGGTGAAAGCGTAAGCTTAACTTGTAGTAAACTTTCTTCGAGTTCCAACTCTTCCTGCAATTTTCGTAATGCTTGTCGCTTCTGCGATATTTTATGTTTTTGTTGTATGCATCCCCAATCAGCAATTAGTTTCTTCTTTAATGCTGCCGTACTTTCATCTAGTGAACCAATAGCATCACTAGTGTTCCAAATGTGACTCTTTATATCCATCTCTAGTCGTTCACAAGATTCTTTTACTATGGACTCATGAAATATCTCTGTTTCGATAACTTGAATATCTTCTCGGGATATGAAAGTATTCATCTTCTCATTGTGGATTTCTCTCTGACCTTCAATTGAATCAGAAATAATCTTCCTTATTTCATAAACTCTTTGATCATTAGATTTCTTATAACTCTGACTTTGCAGGTCCAGTTGTGCCGTCAAATTTGTTTCATAATTTGATAGTCCTGAGTCGGGATGAAAGTTAACAGCTTTTTTTAAGGCAGCCAGGCATTCCTCAACCAGCAAGTTATGGAATTTCTCCAGTTCCTTACACTGGACGACTTTTACTTGCAAAAAGTTCTTCATTGCCTGATCATAATATCCCTGTACTAAACAAACTGCCCATGTCGTTGTCTCTTGCAAATGTCTAGAAATAATTCGGTTTCTTTTTTCGAATTGCTTCTTGTAGTGGTCGATTCCCGTATGAAGAAAATTTTCATATTCAAGTTTAGCATTTAGTTTGTTGTGACAAGCCTCTCTGCCGATCTTGTCATGCTTGTTGAAGTATTCTGTGCTAAAACAGTTGTACATTTCAAATCGCTTGTTCATGTATTCTTCATAGAGGATTAAACATTCTTGGAGTTCTTTTAAACTTTCCAAGATTTGCCTTGAGTCTCTTTTAATCAAGCTTTTAACCTCGGTTTGATGATGCAGGGACATGTTCCACAGAATAGGAGATTGAAGAGTTTTATTCATAGTGCTTCTATAGAGCGACGAATAATCAGGCTTCTGCTTTATGTTTAAATTGGTGAATTCAAGTACCCAGAGATGCACATGTTTTTCGATTCCGCATTTTAAGTCGGCCAACATTGATTCGACCAGTTTTTGATTTTCTAAGTTCCGCGTAACAGTCTCATTTTTCAACAGTTGCAGTCGATTGAATAAGGAATCGTCCATTTCTTTCTTAATATTCTCACAGCAAAGTTTCTGGTCATTACAAACCTTGAGTAACTTTTCGGACATTGCTTTGCTAGATTTTTCATGTTCTTTCAGAAGATCTTCGTTGGAAACTAAAAAAATTTGATCCAGCTGTCGACGCATCAATTCTTCGTAATCCAAAAGGAACCAGGACGCTAATGATTCTCTAGTAAACTGACTGGGTTCGATCAAATTCTCAGTAGATTCTGATATCCCTGTGATACCTATCAATAAGTCCCAGATATAATACAATACAATCATAATCCATTTGTGAATATCGTTAAACATTAAATTGACTTAAACCTGATGAAGCACTAAGTTTCGATGCCGATGACCAGGATTGATTTTCGGCGGTGAAAGTACCGGCACATATAGAAATCCTTTGACTAGCTTCATTTAGTTGTTTCTCCAGACGCTTTTGTATTGCAATGCTATTTTCCACCGGATTAAAACTTCCCAAGTCAGAAGAAATTTCCATTCTTCCAGGCATAGATTGACTGCTCACTGCACGGCTATAATAATGTCATCACAAAACCACAATTATTTTGTGTAAAAACAAGTTTCATTGTACACTGTATGTGGTATGGTATAAATAAGCTATATGATTAGACCTGTTTCATTTGCAATTTGCATAGAATCTAGAACGTTCCCTGAATTATAAATGACTGAAGGGAAGCTTCTGAAACTCTGGCAGAGTATTCTGTGTGAATTGCAAATAAAACAAGTCCGAGGATTAAAATCTGAAACAATAAGAAGGGTGTGCGTGTGTTTTGTGTTTATGAATATATACGTAGGCAACTTACCCGGACCCTCTGATTGACCTGGTAAGAATTTAAATTTCCAAATATTTTGACAATTACGATTAAAATCAAATAAATAATGCGGCTTGCTTGACTTGTCAGGTTGCCAGTAAACTCAATCAGTAGACGCCATTTACGAGTTGTGCATGTGTTGCCAAAGGAAGTAGATTGTACTTGAAAGGACTGGACATACGGTACATGGAGTGACTATATCTTATAAAACGTTGTTGTTTTAAAAGAGTTGGAGCGTTAGCGGTAGCTGGAAAACCATATCATATTAAAGTATCGAATTTGTTACTACACAATGCAGTTTGAAAACTCATCGATGTTCAAAAAGATTAAAATCTTACGTATGTTTTTCCAATAATAATGTCCACGACCGGCCAAAAGCCAATTGTCACGCTTAGGGAGCCTCTACTTAATTATTTCGAAAGGAAGGTAGACCAGTGTCAGACGCTATATATAAAACATTAGTCCCTTAGTCAGCATTGAAATGTAAAATATTAGTGTCGTATTTTGTAGGTTGAACTATTGAGGAAACAATCCAAACACAAATATATTCTGGAAGCTTTAACCTGGACGAATCTATTTTCAAAAATCCTTGCGTATACTTTTGCATATTCTCAAGTGAATTGTATAATCTAGTCAACTCTACTCAGACTCACTTATGATAACAAACTCATTTTTTTAACCAACAAAATTGCAAGAGCCTTATTTATGCATGGACAGTCCTCAGCACAATAGTTTACAGCCAACAGCAATATGAGTAGGGCCATTATATATTTTCTTATCTGCACATTCCTTATCTAATTACTCTATGACTTGTTGATAGTCAGCTCGTTCGTTACTTTTATTTTGCTCTTTATGTAAAAATATTATGGAAAGACCCACCAAATTAAAATTCTAGGATCCGTCCATTGTCTTATAAATCATCTATTCATTCATGCACGACGAACAATAAGCTTTTCTATCCCTACAAGCTGTCGGTGCGCGGTGAAGCGAGGAATCAGAAAATATATTCTGTAAATTCAATTCGATTAACAATCTCATGCTTTTTATGAAAATTATTTTTCAGGATAATGAGTTCATTAGTTCGAATGGCAAAGGAAAATAAAGGAAAACTCGTATTCACCAACGCTCATGAACTAAGAAACCGATGTCACAGGTCAATAATTTATTTAATGCGTTGAAACCGAGGTATGAATGCCGATAATCGTAGGCAAAATCAGAGCATATATTATACTTATTGTTCCTAGTTTCTGCTCGAATGGAAGATTGTGGATTTTCTCTTACCTATAACCTCGCTATTAGCTATTAGTCAATTTTAGGTGTAATGCCCCGAAACTGACATCCTGAGTTTTTAATCCCCACGGGTATTCATCTCCAAATACTTATTCAAATTAGGAATTAGGACACCCCATTAGTCGCTATCATCGATTAATTGTAAATGGATAAAATATTTGTCCTATTCCGACGAGGATTTATTCATTATTGCAAACTAATGTTATACACAAGGACTATAAAACTATTTCAAGCCGTTCACTCGTTGACTAAGCTTACAGAGGTGAGACGGGGGTTAGAATTATCAATTCACTTTCATGTCATTGGGCCTCAATGTGGGGTCAGCATCGTAGGGCATTGCTTGATATTTTTATTGTCCCTAAAACATTTTAAAAGACAAGCAATCCTACCCTTCTACATATGTAAATATGTTGATAAATAAAATTTGGGATTTTTATGTATTTTCTGCACTTCAATGTTTATTGCTGTATTTGTATTCTAAAATATCTAACAACTAGGGGATCGAAAAAGATTAATAATAGTTACTTGTAATAAAACGTACGTGTGTAAGCATTAAAGGGTTAACAAATATTAAGACATAACAATAAATAGTAAAACGTAACGACTTTCAAGTTCAAACAGTCCTGAATACTTCAATGAGATTAAATGGAAGTTCAATAGCGTTTACCACACTTCATTTTCTTGGCGTAAGGCTTTTTCTTCATCCTTCTGTAGCTTCATCTCTCTCTTTGCTGCTCTACCTGCAGGATCAGGATCTTTTACACGAAATTTTGCGACTTTAGAATAATTTAAATCGACTTCAATGGACCTGTTCACCGGCCACACGATCTCTTTAGGTTGCTTTGTTAAACCATCAGGGAAGCGCTGTTTCAACTGTTCCAGGAAGTCGGGAAATATAAATCCATCTTCTAGAGTAGTTCTTCTGGCGCTAGAGATTTCGCCGAACATTCCTAATCGCTGCCTTGCTTCCATTGCTTTTGCGTCTTCGATTTTGTATACACTTGGATAGATATCGTCTCCTCTCATATCTTTCACGAAGGGCTCAAAATCTAGATTTAGAATTTGACACCCCCGATATAGCAGTAAGTTACACCATTTCTTCACATGGAGGTTTGAACAAATTCTTAATCCATCGCAGAATTTTTGCTAGTTTTAAAAACAGATTTATTGCTTAGTGTCTCTGAGGTTTAAATTTATTACTGAGAGTGAGTTTCGTTACCCTTTGATGCCAATGACACCCAAGCCGGAGCCGAGTATTCCAATAAGCATTTTTTAGCACCAACTGAACTTCCTTTAAGGGCTCCAAAAGCCGGATAGCTTGAACTTCCTCATCATCGTCAGGTGGAACAGAAGACAAACCTCTTGTACGACACAACTGATGTATTCGGCACATCCTCATCATTTCACAGGCGATAATTTCTAGTGGAAATACTCCAATCCCAAGATGGTCATCTATTTATTTCGACGTTATTTTTTAGTTTGACAAAGTAAAATCTGCACAACTCTGGGATAGCAAAATTATTACAGAACTAACCACATTTCCATGAAAGCCACTTCAGGCACCCATTTACAGTTGGAATATACTCAGCCAGTGTAAAAATTACTTTCCATCCATTGATCTGCAATAAATATAAATATACTAGTTTTTTTAAACACTTGATAAAAATCTGCATGAATCACAACCAGACGGGAGACGGTCACATACCCGGTGAGCAAATACGTTTTCTTTTATCACTCGCAGAACTTGATCATATCGGTCTTCCCCGACAGAATATGCAACTCCCCTCTAAAAAATGTATACAAATATTATTTTCAAACTCTATCAGATTAGATATTATTTTTTAAAGGCTAAAAGAATTTAAAACGATTTTAATAAATCCAGCTACTTACTCACCTTGTATGTATAAGGAGGTATTGGGACGTGCAGTATGTCTCTACATCTAGAAAACATTTCAGCTAAATCTTCAGTGTAGTCTTCATCCCCTAAAAACATGGGTAACATGTAGCCGTTAAGACACGTGAAGAAGTTAAGTAAATGAACTATGAACTTACGACCAGGGTCAATGAGAGAACTCTCTAGAAACTCAGTCCCATAGCGAAGACTGGACTGGGCCACAGCAAACTCGGCTGGTATCAGCGTGCTAGATTTTCCTGAACAATAGTGATTAAAGTGAACCACCGGAATCTTGAGTGTCATAAGCTTTTCTTCGCAATAGTTTTTCTGAATCCCTTCTCGAATTATTTCAGTAAATTTATCATATCTTCCATCCCCCACGAGTTGGACCATTACGGACGGTGAATCTAAATTATTAGTACCAATTCATTCAAGTAATTTATACAAACCTCATTGCAACTTCCATCCATGAAACAAGCTCTAGAGTAATTTTACCTTCTGATAAGGGTCAAATTTCAAATTCTTCGGGACAATAGTTTAATTATGAGAAAAATGTGTTATAAACGGGATTTACCTTTAGAAAAGGGTGAGATGGACATCTTTGGATTATCAGACGTTAAGTTGATTCTGCTTCTCAGTTTTCGTTACTCGGAACTTAATGTATTTAAATTATTTCAGCTACGTTTCACTGGACTAATTATAATAATTTAGTTAAATAGCAGGCTTCATAAGGGGATGGATGGAACGGAGTTTTCTGATTTTTGAACTTCCCACACAATCCTTCGAAATTCCTTTAAAGTCATAGAGAAATGGTTGTGGAAAGGGGGCACATTAACACCGTTTCAAAATTATTAAACCTTAACAAGTAAGGTCCTTTGTTCAAGTTCAATAGTTTCATTAAATGACCAAAATACATACAGAGATAAATACATTGAACCCATGCACCCATTTACCTAGCCTAGGCCGTAGTGTCCATACCTTTGATGGTTTTGGTAGCTTATAAGGGGAGTTAAAAAAAATAGATACACAATAAGGTACGCTTTAATAGTCAAGAAAATCCATGCAGAATTAGCTGGAGGAAGTTACAGTTGTCCCTCAACGGCCCAAATATCTTAGTATGTAAAACCACCTTGAGCCTGGACCCATATTTTAATCATTCTCAGTACTTGCTCAACTATTTGAATATTTCCATTCAAAATCTAGTACACAAAATGAAGTTCTTCAAAAAAAATTACCATTCACAAAAGCCACTTACATGCAAACTCGGGAAACAGAATGTAGACAAGGTAGTCTGTTTGAGAAACTTTTGTTGATCAAATAGGTATTGTAATTTACCCTATCTTCCCAACCGACCTTGATCAAAGGGACAGCGACGCTCAAGGATCATTTAGTGAGAGCGGACGTGCTGACACCGTTACACGATCATATACCCACCTGACCATTGTGTCACGGTGGAATTTTTGTAGTCCGAAAGGGCAATAAATTCAATTAGATTAAAAATAATTAGGTATGTTGTATCGAATATTCTTTATCGTTTTTATTTCTGTATTAACAAGTTATTTCTGTGTAGAGTATTCCCTCGATTTTTACAAAGACAAAATGAACCAAATTAGATTGCAAAAAGAGATTGCATTATTACACACTACACAGTCAATTGAAGCTAGATTATAGATTACGCCGAGCATAGTAACTCTTCAATTGATTAGTTATCTCCTCCATCGATGACATAGGACAGAATTAAATTCACAAAGTCCATTGATTGGTCATCCACGAGGACTATGTCATAGGCCGCCATAAAGGCTTCCATGTGGTCATCAAACTGAGTGGAATTAAAATATTTACACTACAGCGATTTCTAAGAAGTTTAAATTGTATTACTAGCAGCGTATTTGATTTATAAACTTACATGGCTATTGAGGAAGCCAATTTTCAATACAGCATCAGGCTTGGAAACACCCCGGTCCATATTTGTATCTCCTAGGCTGTCTCCCATGAGTATGACATTATTTCGAGATTTTAGATCCTCGAAGTACTTGGAGTGCATGTCGTGTAAGGCTGCTTCGTTTTTGTTGTACATGTGGCTGGAAGTACAGAGCCAATAAGAAGTTTTTAATCCTAAGTATGCATCAATAATCAATATGATTCTCTTCTATTTTAATTTGCATACATCAAAGGCGGCTTGAAACCAACCACGTCACCACTTTCATCAAAATCCATAAAATTTGAAATCACTTTGACATTCGGGAAATCAACTGAGTTTGCGTTTAGAAACTCGTCGACAATGTCCCCAATCCCGGCTGATAAGACTAGAACTGGAACTCCTGCATTGTTTAACGTCTCCATCATATTCTTGGCATTCTCCCTTTACGTAAATTGAATTTAAATATTTTTCAAGAATTGTTGTATAATTTAGTATATCTTACCCTACCTGAGATAAGAATATGAAGTCTTGACCATGTCTTTGATAAGGGATTTATTCATTCTTGGCGAGGATGCTACCAAAAATTCATGGGATTTCTCATACCATTCAACCCTGTTGGTCATTTTAAATTATTAATTATTAGATTATTTAAATATGAGTGATAGTGATAGTAATTTTGTTGAAGCTTAAAGAGAAATATTTGCTAACATGTGAGGGGTCTTCTGTTCAACAGTCAGTTTAGGATTAATCTCGATCGGATAATATTTCTTGTAGATTTCCATAGCCTTTTGGTGATAGTCGGCTGACACCAGAGGATTGTTTGCGATTATTCCTGAGGTTTAAAATTGAATTTAATTTTAATTGAAAAACGGCATTTAAAATCAAATCTAGTTTAAAGTTCAAATTCTACACTATGGCTGATTAAAGTAGACTTTCTTCCTAACCGTAACAGCTGTCACATTTCTTTCCATTGTACTGATACCGTGTAAGGGTTGCATCAAAATCAGTGATCACCTAGAAAACATGGACTTAAAATAGTTAAAATGTCAAAATATGGAAAATCAATTTAACATTAGAGCTACGATTTACAGTTTTACAAATGAAAACTACATTACTATTTGTAAAAAAAATCCTCAATTCATAGCCAAAATACCTGAAGAGCCGGCTGACCTTGTTTTACTAACATTTCCACTATTTTTTCCGCCCTAGCTCGATTTTGAATTTTTACCATTTCAGGCCGTGGAAATGAAGATAAAACCTAGAAAAGTAAAAATGGAAAAATACATGTTTTGATTTCAATGATGTTAAAGTTTTAATAATTTATGTATTAGGTATACTTTATCTAAAACCGAAGTGGACATTTCTGGACGAGTGCTGATTAGCTTAAACAGGATGGACGATCTGAAAAATACCATTCAAAATTTATTTTAACTGGGGATCGTCTTTCTTACTCCAACTTGGGTGGTCACTGGTCAACCGTGACTCATATAGTCAAGTGTATTTTAATTATCTGTTTTTTAACCCTTCTCCTCTATACTACACTCACTATCACACCAATTTCTGCAATATAGACCGCCTCAACTTGTACAGAAATCAAGTTCTCATATCACCGCTCATATCTTCTCGTCCTGCTCCTGCAACCAATAAAAAGCTTTTTCAGCCTTGGCAACTGTCGATTGTCCAGTGCTATATGAAAATTGAAGCCAAATGGTCCATCTCTTACAAGACCACTTGTATGCGAAATTTAATTGATATTCATTTCATGAATTGAAGGGATCATGTACGTACGATGGGCAATAACAAGTGCAACAGGCATTTTATCCATTGAAGTCACCAAGCACATTTTATTTCCTTGCTTATTCTAAAAGCTATGTCTAATGTGCAACAAGACGTACTAAGATTATTTTTTAAATATTTTAACACTACTCAAACAATTTATACTTGTTAAATATTATAATGAATCCAATCAAACAAAACGACTCGTATGGGCTTTATGGAATGCTTTCTTAATGTTAAAATCGTTTACTATTTCAGAAGGTTACGTGCTATTGAAAAATGGTAATTGTCCTTTTAATTTTGAAAAGGCCATTAGAATGGATCGAGCCCTCTCCATAAAAGTAATTTTTTTTAATCACCCAAATAAATACTAGTTATAAAAGTAATTACTAAATAATTATGGTAAGAAAGGAGTAATAAATGTATACGACTGGAAAACAACCTTGTTTTCAAATAATTTTTTGTTGTTATTTTTTTACTTATATAAAAATTTATTGATCTTAATTACCAACTATTGAATCGATTAGTGGAAACACCAGTCTCACAAGAATTATGCTCATTGAGATATCACAGTCGTTCATCCTTGCTTTACTAACTCTTTTAATTATATGCGTACAAATGGATTCCAGAGGTAAGTATTTGTCCCATAGCAAAGTTAATTGGGGGAATATTTTGTCTGTAGCTTTAAAAATAATAGCCTCTGTATTTATTAACTGGACTTTAAAGTGGATACACTAGAGCTGAGCAAAGCGTTTGGATTTATGGATCTATACATTCATCATACAACCTCGACAACGACTAAACCAACAACCCGTCGGCATAAGAAGTACATTCGTCGAAAAGTTGTAAAAGTGGTCACCACAACTGTAGAAGAACAAGACGACTGCAGGTCTCGGGATGGTGGTCCATGTACTCAGGACAGTCATTGCTGCATTGGTCAATGTAGCTTATCGGGTTATTGTCCCACAGCCAGGGAACATAAAAACGCTGACGAGGATTTAGTTTTAGCCCAAGAAGAGGAAGATAGGCGAAGCAGGAGGTGGAGGCGTGAGGGTGTGACAAAATAATTTATGTACAATATCTTCTCAATAGCTTCATTCAATTTCACGTCAATAAACATAAATTATTTCTTGACATCTAATGGGCAAAATTGTGGATCAAGACTTTTTAGAAAAATCCACCCTTTGTTATGGTTAACAAAAATGTGAAGGCTTTACAATTTAGTATTTTGGTCTAGAATTTAATTTAATTTAACCAAACATCTTATGAATTCTTATGTTATTCATATTCATCAGTTGTGATTCCCAATGCACCTTTTGTTATTGTTAATTTCCGACTTTTTCAGAAGTTTTTCTAAAGTCAAATGCAAAGGTTGTGCTGGTTGTGCATCTAATGATTTCTTGATCATGTTGTGCACAGAGATGAGTTTTTGTCTTTGTTGAAGCTCGAGTGTTGATATATTAATCTAATTGACATGACGGGGATCACTGCGAGAATATGGACGTTATTTGTGATTAGAATTTAGGACATTTTAGGATCCAGAGTTCAGACTCTCCCATCCCTCATGGAGGAAGAGTCAATGTATATGAATATTTATAAGAAATGGTTTTCTTAGATTATAGATTATTAGAAATCATAGCCAATGAAGAAGTGTGAACTCTGTGCTCGGTGGTTGGTTTGGTTGTGGGAACATTTGTGCAGATTTGAAAACCCCAAGCATTAGCAGACACACGAGGAGTGGGGGATTGATTTTCTCGGTTGGATTTTGTGTTTCTTACTGAATAAAAAGGTGTTTACAATTTAATTTTTTTACATTCACAATTGCAATGAAATCTTAAATTGTCTGGGCAACTCGACTAAAACTTTGTCAGTCGAGGTCGAGCGTCGACTTCCTTACTTAGGTGTCAGATTCAGATACGAGCTCAACGAGCAGTGCCAACATCTTGCCAAATAAAAGCCCTGCAAGGTTTGCAGATTACATGTGTAATTATTCTAAAAGGATATTTTATCGATCAATTGCATCTTTATGTTGGTCTAGATTGTCAGAATTTAGAAGCTTTTAAGCTAAACTAAGAGGATTCCTTTTTAAAAAACTCGCAACACACGTTATAAATCCGCACTTTATAAATGAGCCGAATACTTCGATATGGACGCTGGATCGTGGCTTCCGTTGGGGCAGCCTCAGCAACCCTGGTAGTTACCCACTGTGCCACGCCGGGAACTCGAACTCCGGACCCAAAATGCAACACAGTTTTTCCTCCCGATTATGCACCTTCGATCCGATGGGATTCCAATTGGGACAAGTAATTAGGAATCTTAACTGTATATGTCATATGTCCGATCAGCTTTTTATTACCAACTTAAAAACTAATTGCGACCGGACTGTAATTGTCATGTCATCTTTGATTGATTTTTCAGGAGAGACCCAAGATTCTTGAATCGTGTTTTTCAAAAAGAATCGGGCAAGACTGAAGGCTCTACTGTGGTGGAGGCTAACATAAAATTTCCAAAAGCCCGTAGAAATATTATTCTGGTACGGCATGGTCAATACAATCAAAATGGGGAGGATGATTTATGTCACACATTGACAAAGTTGGGAGAGGAACAGGCAGCCCTTGCTGGACAGAGGCTGAAGGCTACTGGCATTAAATTCAATTGTATCGTGTCGTCGCAGATGACACGGGCCATTCAGACAGCTGAAATTATTTTGCAGCAGTTTGGTGATACTGATTTGAAACTCCAGGTACGGGATCCGATATTAAACGAAGGTCCACCTTGCATTCCTGAGCCACCTTATCGTAATGCTGCCGTTTGGGATCCTGAGTTTTCGGTAGGATTTTTTTTAACGGAACAATTACAAGATCGCTAAAATTTTGTTGCGTTGATCTTCGGTGTGCAACTAGGGTGACATAAAATCAATTGGTGATTTACAGGAATTTTATGAACATGGTGCTCGAATTGAGGCTGCCTTTCGAAAATATTTCCATCGAGCGGAGCTGAATCAAGAGGAAGATTCTTACGAAATTATTGTTTGTCACGGGAATGTTATTCGATATTTCTCTCTAAGGTAATATAATGCTTTAAAAATTTCATAGTTGGTGATATAAGTTATCCTAATGATATTCTTTGTTTTTCAATCAGAGCATTACAATTCCCACCTGAAGGTTGGCTTCGAATCACTGTTGATCATACAAGTCTGACCAAAATCAGTCTTTTACCTGACGGTGATGTTATTCTCCGAGGACTTGGGGACAGTGGCCATTTACCAGTTAATAAAGCCACCGCTTGAAGATTTGTTTTTGAACTGGTACCATGAAACCGGGAGACTATATAAATAAGATATTCCATTTGCTTCCTATATTTCTTTTCTACTGAATGTTTGGACTTGAATAGATCAAATAAACGATCTCGGCGACGGATCAATCATCCAACTACATCTAACTCAGTATTATTTTCTCCTTGTTCAAACAGTATAATCAAATATCTCAGGCCAATCAAAGATCAAATCAAAAATCTGAAAAAAAAGAGAGGACACTCTACAGATAAAGGAAATTGTACAGAAAAAATACCAATAAAAATGGGCATCTTAACAAATTATATCTGCTTAACGAACTTGTGCATAAATTCCAATTATCCTCGCGTTTCATATTTAAGTAGTTTGGATTGCATTACAACACGTAATTCTAAATGCGGCAGGATTCCTCATACTAATAAATAACTAATGACCTCAAGGATTAAAATCTGCAAATCCAAATAAATGCTAACTGCTAACTCACCAGTTATAAGAATTCTGGGTCTTCCATCTTCGTAACCCTCCAACCAACGTGGGGCTGCACTTAAGGCCCCAGTTGAGGAATGGACAGATCGAACCTTGGGTAGACTTCTAGTACCTTTAATCAAGCTCTAGTCACTGAAGCGTCGTCCGAAACATTTTCCTTTTGGGCGGATCTGCAAAGAAAACGTCTTATAGAAAAATTTGATCCTCTGCAAAACGTAATGATTATGATTAATCAGATTAATGATTTGTAACTCATAAAAGCAAATTTGGTTACATTACAACTGTTATTAATACAAGATATAATTCTCTAAGCACGACAATGGGTTCTTAGCGGCATTGGCGAGAAATTCAGTCATAAAAATTTCTTAATGCCAATGACGTTGTGATTAAGGCCGGTTCAACCCTCGCTACAGCCCGGCACAAACATCTTCTGATGTAAATTCTATTGTGTGAAGCCGATTTTTTTCTCTCGATATTTGGACCTTAAAATTTTGTAACTCATTCATTCATTGTTACTTAAATAAGTTAGTAGTTAAAAACCGAACTATAATGATTGGGAAAAATTCTGGTCATTAGGACAATATTAAAACCCGAAATCATAGTTCCATGAAGGGATTTAAATGGGAATTGTGGAACTTATCGGTTTTCATTTACATGGTAAGGGCTCGGCGGTCGTTTAAAATAATAAGCCCTGGCTCGGGCTAAAAAATCTCAGAGATGAAGAGGTTGATAACAGTTAGGAAATCTATATTATTAAATATGGTAATTTCCCGTGGATTGATATAGGATCTTTTAGTCAATATTGAATTGTAAAAATGTTGTTATCAAATTGTGAAAGATTCATCAGCACCAGTTGTTAAATATTTTTCATCTTGCGTAGTTTATGGTTAAAAATGTCCCACAAACTGAAATCCAAGCTTTTTCGGCATCTGTGATCCTATTTCACCAATCCGCAATTTGCACTCCGCACTCTGCACTCCGCTTTTTTCAGAAATTGCAAAGTGCGGAGTTGGAGTGTTTCACAAAGTTAGAGCGCTCTGCAATTTTTCTCTCCGCAAATGCGCTTATTTTGCGGAGCGAAATGATGAACTCCGCAGTTTTCCTGAATATTAGCATGTAGACTGACTAGCGCCGGATTATTTTTTAATATATTGACTGGGTCAATGATTTTTTCATAATTATAGCACATAAATTGGTGGTAGATCTAATTCCCAAAATCGAATTTCCCAAAGAGTAATGGCCGAAAGTTTTTATCTAAAATTATCAATATCCAAAATTAAAATGCTTCAAATTGATTGTATTCATCCCCTTATTAGAATAATTTTTTCTAAGATGAGGATGATTCAATCAATGAATCTAATGACTTTTGTAAAAAGTTATAAACTTAATTGCACTATAGCGATTTGTATCACTACGGTTTTATGACGGAAAAATTGGATTTCTATAATTGTAATTATTACATTTGAGAATTAAAAATCAGAATATATTAGAATATTGACTTCGGAAATTTTAGATACAATTTTGATAATAAATTATAGACAACATTTTTAGTTGATTTTGAATTTGGATATAAACTTTTGGGATTCACTATTTGCCTAATTTGACCGCACAGGATAATGTTAATGACTTTTGATTTTCAACATAAGAGTCGCATAACACTTATATTTTTTTGTCATTTTCGTATTACATTGAATATTTAATATTTAAATATTGGGACACTAAAAAAACTAGTATGAATTATACAACGGGTTCACTGTTTAGACCTTCGATATACCCTTAGCTTCAGTTAGTATTAATTTTCTTGCATAGTTTAATTAAAATATAGATTTGGGGAACCTCCGAAGGATCCACAAAAAAACGTGTAAATTGCGGAGAGGAAACTGCGGAGTGCGAAATGGTGAAACACAAAACTAAAATTTCTTGCTTTCAAATCCGCAAATTTCACTCCGCAGTTTCAATTTTTACTCCGCGCTTTACAGATTTGGTGAAACACTCCACTCCGCAAATATCATGAAAATGTGCAAATTGCGGAGTGCGGAGTGGCTGGTGAAATAGGGCACTGATATGGATTTAAAATGCAATGATTCCATGAAGATAATACTTGAACTATCAATTTTTATTTAAATTGTATTTAGAAAGTTTAATTTTGCCTATCTCAAAGTTGACTTTCAACAATTCATCTCCGAAATAAGTTTAAATAGTTATTCAAAATTCAACAATTCTCCGTCTCAAAAGAATTCATACATGCACAGTATCAGTTAGTGTTGAGTCAATTCAACGTGGATAAAGTAATGCCAGTAAAAATTTTCGACTACTTTTCAGATTTTAAAAATAATTTTTATTCATCCGCATTTAGGTTTTTACAAATATTTTGTGCAACACTGATTTTAATTATTTAATTCAACAGAAATCCCACAGATTTAATTTATAAAAGCGAAGAATTGGTTTTTGGTTGTTTAAAAATAAATAAATAAACCAGTATCATATATTCGCATAAAATCGACCCCTTCCGACGGAACCAACTGAGATCTAACATAATTCGTAAAATTTAAATTATTTCCAAGCACAAAACGTATTTTGCTGTCGAATTAATACTTACTGAAACTCGACCGATTACAGTAACCGATTTATATATACTGCATGTAGTATCTAATTCTATGACATTGACATTGACAATTAATGCTTAACCTACACTTAAGAGTACATTCGTTTAGTAGCGTAGCTGGAATTCATGAACCTTCTTAATCTAATGTTGTTCAAAGATAATACATAATTCCACTCTCCATCGTCCTTAATCACAAAATAATCTAATTTTATTAATTCCTTATCAAGAAGACATGAAAATTAAATGATGATCAAATAACAAACTCTATAACTTATAAACTCTCATCCCAAATCCTAACTAATTTCAATGCCCATAAAGCAAAACTTTCCAAACCCATAACCTATTTCCAAGGCATGGGAATCGCCTGGGCCCTTTTTTTATTGGCTTCCGCAGTCTGAGAGCAATGCTCATCCATGTCCCCCGTGGGGGGTGACCCAACCGTCCCTTCAGATGTACTTGAGGTCCGACGCTTCAAAAGCCTATCCAGCACTACGAGGACAACAAAAAATGTTTTAAAAATTTTATATATCCATCGCTCAACTCCGATTCAAGTGTCAAAATATCAATTTCAGGGTCATATGTAATTCAAAGGTCAAAAACATTAATAGCTTACTACTGGTCCTTCTCCCTTGCAGATTCATCGCTTGCGAATATCGTGTCCCTGACTCCTGGAGGAACAGAGAAAATAGAACTCAAAATTAATGCGTACATATCATCATAATTCATAAAAAAATAAATTTCGAAACAATAATAATTAAGTACGTAGAGATTTAAGGCTTTAGACTTACCATGATGAGCTGTACTTTTCGGTAGTTGACTTCTTTAAATCGACGTTTTTGGAGCTGAGAAAATAACTCGGTGTTGTTTAGAGGAGAGATGAAGTTGTTTTGAGGTCTTTAGACGAAAGAGCTACGCATTATTTCCAGCATGCCCTTTTCCTATGTGACTTTTGGTTTGTGCGACGCAAAATCTTGTACATTGGTGGTGGTAAGGTCACCTCTACCCGAGGGTTTTAGGGGATTATTGTAGGGTAGTAGTACTAATTTACTACGGAGTTGCAATATACCAAGTGTGTTTATTTACATTTGCACTGAAATACTACATTGAGCCTGGAATTGGCTGGAATGTGTATGTAGGCGTAGGCGTGAAAGTTGTCACGTAGGCTAGTTAGTTTTTATATGTTGACTACCGGCCGGTATATTTAGTAATAAAATTGTGAAATTACTACAAAATTCATAATTGGGCTTCAGATATTATTACATAGTTATTTTTGTGGGGAAAAATATGACATACTATAATATCACTACTATCATACTACTATACCCTCAACACAACTATTAAAATTATATCATATATACACGTTGTATAATTTAATTGAAGGGGAGCGTATTAACTATATTGAATTTGCTACATGCATTTAAAAGAAACCTCGCACATAATTCATCTCAATTTTAGGTTCTGAATTTATTTATTTATTTATTTAAACGCACAATATGGTACCCACAGTACGTGTACAATGTGGTAAAACATTAAGACCTCGACACTACATGATGCCAAAAGTTATAGTGGGATATATTCTGTAAAATGTCATTTAAGTGGTTTTGATAAAACCAGGTTAAACTAACCATAATCAAAGTGATTATATATGTTAAATATTCTTAGTGAACGATTGACGATAGAAAATGATTTTGGTCGCTTATCAGCCTAGGATAATTTATGCAAGCTCTATTATAAAGCTTAATAAGAGTTCGTTGCAGCCTCGTGTAATATATGCAGGTATTGCTGGTACATAAATAAAAGGCATCTTGTTGACTGTAAAGGGCAAGGGAAATGTGAAATCCTAGTCTTAAGATTAGCAGTCTCTCCCAGTTATCGGAAGTAACCGTAACTGATGATAAAGTATGCATATGTGTTGACTGTTTGGTCTTACTCTACAATTCTATAGTACAATCCTTATCCTAGTCTTCAGTCACTTTATCGGCCCATCATCACATCACAGCCCTAGTTCAAAGGTCATAAGGAACTATAACCCGGAGTCCAAACCTACAAAGGCATCTCTTGGAGGTATTGAGCGTAAAGTAGAATTAAATTTAATAAAAATAATGTCCCTAAAGTTATATCATATTCTCAAGCTGGTAACAATAAAAACAGGTACGATATATGCATCTGTCCATCACAATAATTTCGGCTTGTTTATGAAAATTTTATCTTAAGATAGACATCATAAAGATTACCCGACCAATATCACGGTGAAAATTTGTACCAAAGATATATGCATGTACTTTGACATTTGGGTACCCTGGTTATTTTTAAATTCTCGCAATGTTTTTATGAAACCTATATGAAATCAATATTTTATCCATAGTCTCAGTCTGTACATGATAAACAATATTTGGAAGCATCCCCAACCCAACATTGATTTTATTAAATTATATACTGGTTTAGTGGAAGGAAAAACAATACAGTATTAGTATTAAATAGTTACAAAGCTAGTTTTACAAACCAAGAATTAAAGTAATGGTGTAGTACATGGCGATATATTTTCCCTTAATTTATTATTTTTCCTGCAAAACAAGCAAATTCTATCCATCACGAAGAGTCCTGAGTAATCGAAAAAACTATTTCACAGAATTAGCATTACAAATAAGAGCATCACTGAATTAACTTTGACGGGATTTTCCAAATTCCTAATTAGATCTCTCATTTTTTTCACGTGATACCCTAATTTTGACTGTAGTTTAATTACGGTTTAAAAGGAAATTCAATTGAATAATTTTAACCGTTCATGAATCAGAGTAATTAGTAATGCAAGTAAAGCAAGTAATGCACAAAGGTTCTTTATTGCTCGAGAATTTTTATGCTCAATTCAAATAGGAAGCAAAAACACGCCATCCCACATGCAAATTACAATTATCGTATCGCTGCAAAATTTCAGGTGTATGTTCGATGCTCCTAAAAAAATTTAAATTATCCTTTCTGATCAAGTTTTAAATAGGCTAGAAATATTATTGATTCCAAATTCTAAGTATTCATACAAGTTTGGACTGATTTTAACTAATGACACTCACGTTAGATTCGGAGGTATGTAACTGTTAAGTTCTTAAAATGAATTTAACGATTGCCTCATTATAGTAGCGTAGAGAACATAGGTATACAATAACGCTAGTCAACCTTCAAATTAAACGGTTTTTATACAATGGCTGGACTATCATTCAATCTTTGAATCTGAGATGTCAGCTACTCTAGTACTTAATCTGGGTTTATTCTTTCCTTCACACGTTTATCAAAAGTTATACATAGGCAAAGATATTTTACGGAGAGAAATTGCGATGAAATTATGGGAGCTATTTTTCTTCTAGTAGGAAACACAGGATTTATACTATCGTGGTGGCCACTTTCATAATAATTTAATACTAAAGCAAAAAACCCCAAAGGGTCCATAAAAGTATAGTTCTCTAGAGAACTTATTATAGAAATTGTGTGGATGGGTTTTTTTATTCATTATTTCATTATTGAATAAAAGCATACCAATCCTTTTAAAAACATTATCCATCAGTCGGCATATTCACTCAAGATGACTAAAGAAACGGTCCACAGAACAGCCAAGGATGACGAGAAAGAAGAGCTGAATAATTTGGACCCAATATGGAATTTGGGCAACACTCACTGGGGAATGGTTACCATTTTGACTTATCTACACCTTGAAGCCTTGAGATTTCTCTGGATAACCGCCTGCGGTGGATCGGGATGGAAACATTGTGTTTTTCGTGCGTAAATTTTGTTAATTTTTTTTTAAATTCAAGAGTTTGTAAATAAAATTCTACTAACAAAGTATCTCCTTTAAAGAACTCGTTTATGGGTACATGGGAGCCCTAGGAATTGTGGCAGGAGCTCATCGTCTTTGGTCGCATAAATGCTACAAGGCCAAACTCCCTTTGAAGCTCATTCTTGTGATTTTCCAGACCATTTCCGGACAGGTTTACTCAGCTTTTATTAACCGAATATAACTAAATATCTGTGTATTAATTCAATTGTATCTACTTTAAACAGAGTAGCATATGGAGATGGAGCAAGGACCACAGGCTCCATCACAAGTTTTCAGAAACTAATGCTGACCCGCACAACGCTCGTCGGGGATTTTTCTTTTCTCACGTTGGCTGGTTATTTTGCCCCGAGCATCCGATGGTTAAAAATAAATTCAAAACTATTGACATGTCCGACCTTGAGTCTGAATACTTGGTCATGTTTCAGTACAGGTAATGATGATCAACATCCGCATAACAAAGATAAAAGCTCAGTTTTGGCACGATCGTAACTACTTGCCTTCGAAATCATGAATTAGCTATGAAACTAAGTTGGTTTGGATTCTGCATGTAACGCAGGTATTACCACATGCTAGTTGGACTCTTGTGTTTTGCTCTGCCAACCTTCATCCCATACTGGTTTCTAGAAGAGACGCTTTCCACGGCTTGGGCTGGATGCTTATTCAGATACGTGCTTAACATCAACGCTGTCTTCTGCATCAACAGCTGGGCTCATATGTGGGGCTCTCGGCCTTATGACAAGTAAGTCCAGTATTTTTGACAGATAGATTTTATAATGATTGATACAATTATGTATAGAGGGGATGGTTCCAATTGATTAATTTCAGGAACATAAACCCTTCGGAGAGCAGATTTCTGTCGATCCTCACTTGTGGAGAAGGCTGGCATAATTACCATCACACGTTCTCATGGGACTACAAGGCGGCGGAATTGGGTCATTACAGATACAATTTATGCACGGCTTTCATAGATTTCTTTTCCTGGATTGGATGGGCGTATGACCTCAAAACCGTACCTTGGAATATAGTTCTAAATCGTGTTAAGAGGACTGGGGACGGAAGTTATGACAATTACAAATATCATGGTGTAAGCGGAGGGATCGCTGATGCTGGTACGGAGACCTTGAATGACAAATTTTCTAAATTTGACAATCATCTTCATTCGGGTAATTGGGGTTGGGGTGACAAAGATATTTCCAAAGAAGACTTAGAAATCACGGAAATTCTTTGTAGGCAAAGATCCTGAGTAAAAACATAATTTATTTTTATGTTGACGTCAGTTGACGAGGGATACTTACATAAAGCACTATCCAACAGAATTTGACACAGCACAGATTTTAATTATGGACTGACGAGCTCAGGAATCTAAAATATTAACTATAACTATAATACGTTGCACTGTACAGATATAGTACACACAACATGAAGAAAAACTTCGATTAGATTAAGCACAAACCCCAGATAGGATTTTTTTTAAACGATAATAAAGAATACAAAAATTTTGTTGGCGTTTGTTTAGCCTTTATTAATTCATTTTTTCCAATAATGCCTTTTTAGTGTGTATCAAAAATAAAAAATAAAAGATTTTTAGCATTAAAGAAAAACAAAAAACAATCTTCTGGTTACCATATAAGGATTCAACATTCTTGTCAAAACTTTAAACCACTTTTCTAAAAATGTACTAATCTTCCAGATTATCTACATGTTACTAATTTATCAGCATACTATATATTACAAACTGCTTTCAAAAGGTCGTTACCAATTCACCCCTTTTAGTAGCTTCCTTTGGCAAACTACATATTCTTGCTACTTAACCGCAGTTCAGAACTACGTATGGCATGGCGTAAGAATTGTTAAAGTAAGTCACAATCAATACAATTATATAATCCATGTGGAAGTAAATAATCGATATGCGTGAGGCGGGATGAATTATAAGCTTAAACCCAGCAAAAATCCAATGTCTGCAGTTAAATCATCCACCTAAATCTAATCGATATCGAATTATCGAACCTGGAGTTTATTTTCTATCCAAGTTACAATTTACTTCGACTTAGCGATGCAGTGGAGTTGCAGGTGCAGTGAAGCTACAATCTACAAATACAACTGGATCTGGAAAAGAGTTCAAACTCTTGTATTGTAGTATGTGTAGTTCGCTCTAATCTGAAGGACGGTATAGCATTACTATTTCGATTGTAATTTTAGACACTATATTACGTCAATAGAATTCGTGAGTCGTCTGGTATATGGGTGTCAATTATATAATCGAATCTACAGGGTGTTTCAAAATATTTTCCACATACAGCAGACAAAGAGTATCATAACGTTCATCATTGGCCTTAGCAACCCTAAGTAAGAAAACACCATTTGTCTATGAGTTATGCAATTGGGTTAATATTCCCCCTAATGTGGACATACTTTTGTAACACCCTGTCCATATTGGATTCGTTAGTACGTACCTAATTGGTTGGAATTTGGCCTTTGCTATCTTTAAACAACAAATGTCTTTGCTCTCTCCAGTTATCACACGCTATTGCACCTGTTAGCAGTTACTTAAAATAAAAACCAATGGTATGAACTTATTTTATATTCGTGCTGTTGTTATGTATTTCCCTCATGTGTAAAACTCAGCCCACAAAACACTCCTTGTATTTGTAACTCAGATTTCAAACTCAAGGGTTTCTCTGATCTAAACTGGAAGAGGAATATCGGCAAGAATAGTTAGGTAATGCTGTCAAATAGAAAAAAAACTATGACCTATGATTTCATTCATTATGGTTGAGTTTCTATATATACACAGACAATAGAAATTATGTATAAGGCCTTATTTATCAGGTTTTGACTTTTGACCATGGTCGCTTTCCTAGCACATGTCCAGCAAGTATATAAAATCAATTCATTTAATACATCCCACAACCAGTTTATTTATTCTCTAACTGTAATCATTCCAGATTCCAGACTGGCTTGCATGAGATCCTGACTCATCCACAGCTATTTTCTTACGTACCTGGAGGCAGTTGCTGTTTCTTGGTCGGTGGTTATTCTATTCAATTTAAAATTCAATAACGAGATTGATCCTTTTAGCCGATTGTGTAATAACATATTATCATAAAGATGGGACCAACCCAGCATTTAATTTACTTCGTTCGACAGTAAGGCTGCCAATTTAATTATTTTTTATTCTGCATGAACCATAAGGATCTTCAATTATTATCTGAGTAAATTTTAAATCTAGTGGCCAATGCACGGGGAATGTAACGGGCGAGACCTTGCCCCCTGAAAAAGATGTCCTTACCGATGTTGGCCTAAAGCAGGTGAGCTGTTTGATTTATTTGTAATTTAGATTCATTGATAATTTCTTTCACTCATTTTTATTAACATCTGTCAAGCATAGAAAATACTTCAGATTTAAAACTGAATGCACATGAATGAATTTTAAAATGTAGTCAGAGTTGCTTGGTGAGCACTTGAAAGATGTTCAATTCCAGAAGGCATTTGCAAGTACTTACTCCAGATCTATAGATACTGCCAAAGGTATTCTGTCCAAGTTGAACAAGCCCCCGACGGAAAGTCTCAAAATGGATTCTAGAATCAAAGAAAGAGTAATTAAAAACAATAAAGATCTATTGCTGCATTTTGACAAGCAATTAAAACGTGGATGGCTCATTGAAGTTAATCTTTTCATAGGAAATGGGGATTTTAATCGGACTAACAGCCAAGGAAATCTTCCCCAAAATACTTGAACAGCTTAAAGAAGGCAAAAAATTCAATACGATAGAGATCCCAGAGGCTGAAACTACTGCCGATTACGAGGGTCGAATCAGGAGTTTCTTTAAAGTAAGTTTTAGAAGCTCAACATGACTAGAAGTTTAATCTACTTGGCAGGCTTTACCAAATGAGCATTCTACCTGAATTATACTAGGAAATATTTGAAGATTTTAAGAGCTCAGATAAACCCCAGACGATTTTGGTCGTTTCCCACGGACTCACAATGCGTCGATTCCTTAGCGGTTTAACCCAGACGTTTTCCGATCTCTGCACAGTTTCCAAAGAAGAGAAAAAGTGCCAGTCATTGATTGAAAATACGGCTTGTACTCAGATCGCAGTGGAATTTCCACCTTCATCTGACAAGCCAGTAATTACCTTCCTTAAGGTCCACGACACAGAACACCTCCGGTCCTTGGAGCAGGAGTTGGCCAGCAAAGCTAAAAAGATCCACGGGGACCATGACATAAACGGAGAACAGAAGAGACAAATGATCGAGATGGTTTTACAAATACCAGGAGCTAAGGAGGAGCTATCTGGATGCGTACAAATTTAGTAACACTTTAAAATAATTAAATGTCTTTTCTTAGTAATAACCTAAATACATGTATTAAATATCAATACCTAAATAAGTAGGCATCGTACTTAAATTAAAAATGTTTAAAAAGGAGCATGGAAAGGACTGTTGTTACATACGAGTATCTACTCTATAATTTCCTTAAAAAAATATCTGTCTGCATGTTTGTTTCACTAACTTGATACTCCTCCATAACTTTTGTACTAATTTCAAAGCTAAATTGCTCATTCGATAAACCAAAGCAGGTCCAACATATGTTTTCCATAAAAATCCATGAATAGGCCTGTAGTTTGTAGCCGCCTAGTCTATCAAATAAAGTTTTGCATAATGAAAAATAAGTCCAAATTTTATCCCGTAAATGTGACTCTTTGTCTAGCAGCTTGGGATTTTATGAATATTCCATTGTAGTCCTTTCTCCTTCACGATCAAGTTAAACAATTAATATCTTAAGAGTAATCAATCCGGATGGCAAGTTCATATTCATGGTGTTATTAATTAATTCATCAAGTTAATTAATTTGTAACTTACGAATCTGTGCAATTAACCCGGATGCCTGATTAGAGAGATAGGTTGAGCCAATATCTGCCTCACCCGCTCGGGCTAGAAAAATAATATTTATTTCTACAGCAAATAGCGGCTCACTGCGGTAGTTGTCATTACTCGGATATGCATATATTTAGCCTTGGTATTTGCTGAAATGGACAAAGATAATAACTAAATCAACAAGACAGACATGTATCATTATTAGTCCAACTACTCATACTATACTGTGCTCATAAAAATAAATACTCAACGAGCCATAGTGCGTCCGAGTCAAATCGATTCTCATTCTCTGTGGCATGATCTCAAAATTTAAGGACAAAGGACTTCAATAAAAATACATGCGGTCTCGGCGCTTTTTGTTCAGTAATTAATTCAAAACCGTATTTCTCCATTATTTTGAAATTCTTCAGCAGCTACCTGAATTCTTAGCAGAGGTGAGGTCAAAGTATTTAAAGTCACACAATTCCCAATTATTTTGTAATAAAAGTTGTATTTTAAAATATTTTTAAATCACTCTATTTACAATATTTACTTTTACCATTGGTCTTCAGTGGGTACTGCAGTGTACGGTGAGTCTGAGAGTATGCTCTGAGATTCTATTTAAACATTTAAACTAAATCAGCTCATATTAAAAAATACACAAGATATTGTTTTTCGGTTCTTTTGATTGCTATTTAAATTTAAAATTGGTTTATTTATATATTATAATTTATAATCGTCTTTCTAGATTTTCGAAGAGACAAGAAGGAAGAAAAATGTCGCTTCAGGCCCAACGAGATCTCATGTACAGAATCTCAGCCCTTCAGCTCTTCGACGGATCTTTCAACCTCGACGGTGTCTTGTGTGGAGCGATTAACGTCGGTGTCAGCGCTGCTCAGCAAGGTATTCCACAGCACGGGGGATAGAGATTTTTAACTTTAAAGAGTCCCACTAATTAATCAAATGTCTGTGTTCAAATTTTGTTAATCGTTATCTATAAATTCGTGACCTTTCTTATAGAAGCTCAGAAGAATGGATGGAATTCCAAGGGCTACGCTACGACTTTGGCTCTTGCCTATTTCCGCGAAAAGCTGGCAAGTCTTCAAGAAGACTGGGAGTTAATTGCTGACAAGTCGAGGATTTGGCTCATTGGGAATGCTGCTCATCAGGCTGATTCCATGTTCGAGTCGGCCGTCAATATGGTCAAGAAGTAAATCTTGATGATTGCATTAGCTTAAAATAATTAATTATGGACTTTAAAGAATTACAAACCCTCCTGTTGTGTAACTTTCTAGTGGAAAAATGAAGATGAAATAAATTGTATGCTCGTCAATCCATCCAACATCAATTTAATTATTACTGACAATGAAATCATGTCTTGGCGTAGTCGATGTATTTTATAAATTGAGTGAATCTTGCGTAGAACGATCGCGGGTACCATGACTTTCCTCGTAATATCGATAATTACTTGCACAATCTAAGTAATAATCTTGAATACATTAAAAAATATTTAAGGTAGTCAATTTAAAAACTCATCAAGCATAACCGAAATTTTTAATTAATTTAAATATCCAATAAAAGTTTGAAAATCGGTTTTTCACAGTAACAAACAAATATCAATTTAATTTTTTTAAATGTAATAAAGTTACAAGTTGCAACACATAATTACTTGATATAAATATTCATGAATTTGTTAGCTGTAATTACAGACATGCAAACCAGAACCACCAACTACATCATTTGATTGACAATTCAATTATTACCAGTCTTAGTAACTAGAAGCTTAGAAGAATTTAAATTTAAATAGAGGATGAAATTAATTAATTAGCTCGATGCGCTCTTATTTACAAACAGAAGTGTCCATCCAGAACTTTTAATCCCGTAAATCCAGCGGATGGAGTGGACCCAGTTACCCGGATCGGTTTCAAGAGTGCTGGCTTTTGAGCAATTTTCAATTGGTTAAGAATTTTCGATTCAATATGCTCACCATATGTCACGAATTCTGACATCCCACCCGCATTTTCTGCAATCCCAATCACCAAGTTTCGGTCGACTGAACTACCAATTCCAAGAGAGAAGCTTCTCGAATGTTTCAATTTAGAAGCAACCAAAGCCAAAACCGCAGCTGGATTGTTCACCTACGTGATGTATTCAACAATATTTTACATTTGTCCTTAATCAATTTTTCTTACGTCTTTCTATCAAATAATGAATGATAATATATGCCCTTACACAACCATCAGTAATCGAGAAGATTTGCGTAAGATATCCTGGAATTTGTGGTCGGCTATAGACGTACTTTAACGGTGCAAGAAGTGCGGTTCCTCCAGTTCCTTCTATGCCTAATTTGTAAGACTTGATGACAACACAATATTTCCAATTTAAGCACGCAAAGCATGATTTAACTTTCAAAGGGTTACCAGCTAAAAGATTCTTGGCTTGCTCTAAGGTGCTTTGGTTGTACTGCACTGACTCTGAAAACAAGGGACGGTAAGTGGAGTTGAAGATGATGATGTTGAAGTAGCAGGTGGCTGGAAGCGAGTGAAGAATCAGCTAAAAAAATAAATTTTAATTTTCATTAATTCCTATACTTTAAATGCCAGTCGTTAAAATAAAGTTTAATCAATTAATGCATTATGACTTCTCTCACGTTTAAAGCTTGCTTAGCCAACTGTATTGGTGCACCACACATTGAGCTGGAGTTATCGAGCAAGAAGATGAACTCGAACTTCTGGTCATCCAATTTCAGCGCCGGCAATAGAAAGGAGTTCCTCACAATATCCATGACTTAACTAATTAATTTAAATAGGAAAAGAATAAGTTCCAATTTCAACCCAGGCCATTCTATGAGCCCTAGCCTGGCTACCCTCCTCCTCTCTAGCATACGTTATTCACTGCTAGTTTTTAGCAGAATTCAGGCTCTGAAGAAAGGCTAAGCAATACACCACATGTATGCATGACCAATCACATCCGTGCCTTGTCTATAACAAATAAGTTGAGTGCATTTATCAAGAATTTCAGAACATGTACCAAACACCGGTAGAAATAATTTATTGAATTGGCCACCTACTCCACTTTTCATATTAACGGGCTCATAACCACACTGAATTAAAACTGCACAGCAGAGCTAAAAAAATTATCACTCTTCGTGGAAATACTTCTAAAAATTGACAAATTAACTTTAATTTAAATAGAAGTGAGAAGAAGTCGATTGAAGTTTATCCAAGTAAATTGCTCAAGATCTCATCTCATCAAGCTGCTCCAGGTTTAGCCTAAAAACAGAGAAATAAAGTAAAATTAATGAAGCTCTTCCGGTTTGATTAACCAACAAAGCCACCTTCTATATTCCAATTTGTTCAAATTATGAAATAATAATAATTTAAATCTCAATATGAATTTTTAAGCGACTTGTGCTGAGTTTAAAAAAATCAGAGCATACTTATATTCCAACTTCCAACACATACCTCGTCCAAAATTCGCTTGATAGTTTCCTTGCCCATGCGACGCTTGTGTTCAGTCACAGTAATAGAGCCCGTGTCCCCTGTGCTGGTGCAAACTGCTGTGACATGTAGGATCCCCTGCAGCCCAATCTCCATCGTCACGTCAATTGTTTCTCTTCCGGCATCTGCGGGTGGGATTCCATTCAAGTAGAACTCTCCAAGCCAGTCATTTTTCTGAGCCACTATCTCCTCGCCTTGGTAAATAGTGATTTGGACGGACGTTTGGTTATTATGAGCAGTTCGGAACTGCTCCTTGATTTTAATTGGAAGTTTACTATTCTTCGGAATGATTACCGAGAATCCTCCTCCGTATACTTCCACTCCGATGGACATAGGGGTCACATCTTGAATTTTATTGAAATCTTTGGATCCCTGGGCTATCTCCCCGTTCATGATAGCAGCCTGTACAGCCGCTCCAACAGCAACAGCCTCATCAGGGTTGATTGTCTTGTTGAGGGCATTTCCATCAAAGTAGTCACTCAGTAGCTCTTGAACTTTAGGAATTCTTGTAGACCCACCAACAAGGACAATGTCTTCAATTCTCGACTTTTCCAAGGACGCGGATTTCAACACCTTTTCAACGATTGTTATACATTTTTCAAACAAGTGTTCATTCAGCTCTTCGAACTTGTCTCTTGTAAGGGTAACTTTTAAGTCGATGCTCTTTGTCCCATCGTTCCAAAGACCGTCAACGTTAACATCAGCTGTTCTAGCAGATGCCAAGTCGATTTTTCTTCGCTCGCATTCCAGTTGAAGACGCTTGAGACGCTTACGAACTTCCTGTCGTACGAGAGCATTTGTTGACTCTTTCCCTTCCATGAGGTCTATCCCATTGATTCTCTGGAACTCTAGGGCACAATATTTCATAATATTTTGGTCAAAGTCTTCACCCCCAAGATGAGTATCTCCATCCACGGATAAGACCTCTATCTTACCCTTACTCATTTTCAAAACCGCTACATCAAAAGTTCCCCCTCCTAGATCGAAAATAAGCGAATGACGAAAAGTATCGTCGGTGTGTTGCAATTTGTAGGCAAATGCCGCTGCAGTCGGTTCATTTAAGATGGTCAACACGTTTAATCCAGCCAGTTCCCCTGCATCTTTCGTAGCTTGTCGTTGTCCATCATTGAAATAAGCTGGAACTGTGATGACAGCATTTTTGATTTCACAATTCAAATATTTTTCTGACACCGCTCGCATTTCCTTAAGAATTTCAGACGATATTTGCTCCGGATAATAAGCTTTATCATTGATTTTAATTTTCGGAACTTTGCCATCTTCAATTACTTGGAATGCCCAATATTTCATGTCATTCTGGAGCTTTTCATCTTCAAACTTCCGACCTATAATCCTCTTTGCATCGTAGATTGTATTTTCAGCATTATCATACGCCTTGCTTTTAGCTGGTTCTCCAATACTTTCAACAAACGATTGGTCATTGTAGCAGACATAACTGGGGGTAGTTTTTTTCCCTTGAGCGTTGGGGATAACAGTGATCTTGCCATTCCAGTAAACAGCCACACATGAGTAGGTTGTTCCAAGATCAATTCCAATGGCTGGATCGACAGGAACATTCATCGCATTGACCTTCTGGTATTCCTCTTCGTAAGTTTTCTTAAGCTCTGCCTTGAGCTCATTTTTCTGTATTTCGGACAGAGGAGTCTTCGCGGCACATCTGTCAATTGCTTGTGTTACCACTCGAGCATTAAGATCTTCTAATACCTTTGGCCGCATAAATTCGGTGTTCTTGTAATGTTTTTCCATTTCTTCGTGGTAGTATTTTCTAGCCTCAGTTACAGCGGTGGTTGTGCCGGAAGTTCGTTCCAACAATTTCAGCTCGAAGACGTCCTTTAACTCGCTTTCATATGTTTCATCTACTTCCCGTTCCAGGTCTTCGATGTAAGGGGTCTTGAAATCTTCCTTTTTAACGCGGCAGTTGCTCGAAAACTTTTTCATTGCACTTTCTCTCTCCTGTTTATGCAGGTCATCCAGTTGATCCTTGTCTCGAGCCAAATCCATGTTTTTCAACATTTCAGATTGATAGTCCCGATGACAGTTGTTCACAATATTCTTGGCCTCCAAATGAGCCATGCTTATTTTCTCCGAGTTGGACTCCTTAATTTTCTCGAACTGCTCTTGAACCTTGTACATAAGATCTTTGGGAAATTGCTCGGCATTCGAATGTGTTCCTATCTTCGGATAGTCATTGTAATTCTCCATGGCCTTAGATTCAAAATCCTCATGTTGCTTAATTAAATCTTCATCTGTATGGAACTCGTCAGTCCTTATGAAATCCCCCATTTCCTTGAGGTAAAACTGCAGCGCATTTTCCATGCCTTTAGAATAGCTCTCTTCGCAGTCTTTCTTCGCTTGATTAAAATCTTTCAAAATGGATTCTTGTGTAGCCTTAAGGGTCTGCAGAAACTCTGATATGGTAATTTTATGGAGCTCGGTTGAGGCTGGATACGGATTTTTTTCAACGAAGCTGATTTCAGAAACTTCGGCAAACTCTTTTTGAATTTTTTCAAGTTCAGATTCCTCTTCAAGTCCTTCAAGTGCCTTTGAAACATTGTCTTTGTAATCTTCTATGGTCTTATTAAGTAGCTCGTCAGCTTCAAGGGCAGCAGTTTTCAGGTGGATCTGGATAGTTTTATTCACCTCTACGAATTCTTTCGCTAACGAACTTTCCAGTTCTGTCTGAAATCCTTTCAAGAAGACTTTTGATCCAACTTTGTTTACCTTGCTGAATTTTTCCAAGGCTTCTTTCTTGGCATCCCCGTGGTGTTCGTTAAGTTCTTCTTGGCTCAAGAATTTGTTATCTTCCAGATGATCATTCATTTCTTCCTTGTATGCAGCTGAAAGTTTGGTGATCAACTCGTTCATTTTTTTCTCAGCTATAAGTTTCCTATTTTGGTTGTCGGTCAGAAGTCTAACTTCCTCCTCTTCTAGTTTCAAGATGAGAATTTTCTCGCATTTTTCCAGCTCTTTCTCTGATTCCTCACTCAATTTTTCTCTGAACTCCAACACACTCGAATCCATATTTGATTTTGACTTTGGCTTTAGCTTCTTTTCTTCAAGAAAGCTTTCGTCGCTCTCGAATTCCTCTTCTACTGCATCTCGATAAGATTTCACAGCTTCATGCATAGCTTCGTCAACCAGCTTTGATTTCTTTCTCTCATTCTCAGCGAAAAAATTTCCATATTCATCTTTAAGTTCTAAGATGAGTTCTTCTTGGAATGAGGAAATCATTTCGGGATTACCCATCTTTCTGGACTGTTGGAAGTCATTCAGTGCATCCTTTGCCACTTCCTTGTGGAATTTTTCTAATTTAATTTTGCTGACAAAGCTCTTTCCTCTTAGCTTTTTCTTCATAAGTTCGATGTACTTCCGCTTGCATTTGTTGGTCAAATTTTGATTTGAAATTTTTGCAGTAGCTTCCATCAAAGTGGTGGCTTCAGGCATATCTTCTCCATTGAATATTTCTACATACTGCTCGAAATAGCCCAGCATGTCGGGAGCGAAAACGTCGTTGCCAAAAATTGATTTTAAAGGAAGGTCATCAGGATTCAATAAATCTGAGACAAGCTCTTCTAACTTCTTGGTGAAAGCTGGTGACAAATGGGACAAGCAACCATTGAAGGCTTCTAATTTCGATTTCTCTCCTGGGTCGGGCATCAAGAAGCAGTCAAGTTGATCGAAGCATTGTTTGATGGTTTTTCGAATATGTTGTACTGGTGGGGGCTGTTTATCGTCGATTTGCAACTTTTTTTCTAAAAAGGCTTTCCCCCCTTTAGAGCCATAGGGAAACACGGAAGGCATGTTCCAGTCTCGTATGAGGAATAATAATTTCTGGAAAGGATGTACTTGCTTTTGACCATCTACTTCCATTTTATCATCTTCGTTTCCAAGAGCCATTAAGCCATACTGAATGTATGTTGCAAGAGAATTCAGTGCATCTTCCTGGAGATTGTTGAAAAAGTTGAAAATAAGGCAGGAAGAGGTTAGTAGACTAAGCCCGACAATGGCAGACCATTCTCGTTGTGTTGTGTTCTGATCGAAGGTACCCTGCGTGTCGACGAGAAGTACAGCTATGTCTTCGTTGTTAATTTTGACAAGAAATGGTTTACTCCACATGAGAATTCCAGAAGTCTCGTGCTCAATTCCGGTTCTCCATTTGAAGCCAGTGAGGGGTTTATCTTTGTTATCCCAATCCATCCAATCTGGTTCATCTGATTCAAGAGCTTCAAGATAGCGGATCATGAATCCTAGGAGAAAGCTCTTACCCTGACGGGATGGTCCAGCTATTGCGATGATGGAAACCTTTCTATCGCCAGCTGTTTGAAGAATTGTTTTCAGCCGATCCTTGTGAAACTTGAGAACTTTTGGTTTGGTAGGATCATCTGAAGTTTCGAAGTCCATAATTTGAATGGGCATCGACTCAATAGTTGCGTGTTCTTTTTCCATGGTGAGAGATTTGGGTTAAGACGCAGATAGGGTATCAAGTAGTCTAGATAACCTGCTGTTGATACTTCACTATAATATCATTGAAATCAAGCGAAAAAAATACTTACAAACTTGGCTAGAATTTAATAATACCATGGAGCAGCGTAATGAGATGGAATTAGCAGACCTTAAATCTGCCCAATGATCCACTAGGGTCTAAAATTATAGCTAAGTGTTACGCACGTTCCTCGATTTCTAAGTTTTGAGACAGTTATGAACTGAACTGAAGGTAATTAATTATGAGGTTAATTTAATTAATGCAGCGTTATGAATTTATAATATTTACATTACATGCTATTTTCATTTGCAGTCATGCATATATTTGCCCGTTGCTAGTTATTCAGTTATAACACTCAAGCTATGAAATTATGGATCAAAATATTTATCAACATTTGATTGAACTTCCTAGATATTTTCTGGCCTTGTACGTGTGCACGAAGGGAATTTTGATTTGATTATGGAGAGCGACGGTGTGGTATGTAAAAAAAAATCGGTCTGTCCTTCCAAACATTTCATATTCATACAGAACACAAAACCTTCTAATACTTGTCATGCATGGGGGAGGGGGGTGCAATGAGAGAAGAATCTTGAATTTACAATTTACGAGGCTGAAATATTGCCTAAAATACGAAAGACTAACCAGTATGGATAATATAGAAGGATCAAATATGACAATCGACAATGCTTACCGAGATAGTGGAGAAGTTGTATTTGACTTAATTGAAATGCGGAAACGATTCCTCTCGTCTCTTCTATCTTGATACCTTGTGTCTGCGGCTGAGAGGAGGCAGAATTCTGTAATTTAATAACAAGTTACAAGTTACAATTTAAAATTACTAAAAATTACAATACAATTACATATACATCAGTTGACCTTGCCCTTGGCCACGTAATATTTTCTACAAAATTAAAATAACCCTCATCCTGGGGGTTAAACATCAAATTTCATCCCACCAGCCACGTAATTACGAGAACGATCATAGAATAACATCAGCTTCGCCGGGACCGGGGGAGTCACTTCTTTCTTACCTCTTTGGAGGGACCACAGAAAATGCTCAGGTCAGAGCACAAAGGATTAAGTGAAACCAGATATTAAGGAGTCATAGCCAGCGATTCGTACAATATTTTAGCTTTTTATCATGGCATAGCACAGAGATAAAAAATTGTAAATGTGTAATTATTGACTATTTCTTCACAATTGAGAATTTTAATTCACGATAGAAAGAGTTTCAATTAGTTCTCATTTATTAAAACCACACAAACAAAATCCAATTCCCATTGCGTTATTGGGAGGATCCGAAGATCTTAAACGAATGAAGTTAGTTTAGTAAAAAAAAAAATGAAAAAAAAAAAAGTTGTTCAGCAGTATTCAGCACAGACAAGAAATTGTCCTTAATTTAGGTAGGTCTCCTCGCTGTAGATCAAGGGAGACTAAACTACACATCAGTGCATGATACATCCTACAATTACACCAGTATATGTTACAAGATTAAATGCATTTAAGTTTACTGAACTTTTAATCTAATGGAAACGAGGCCGAAGGATGCATGCATGCATAGTATTCTTGAAGTGTTAAAATCTTTGGAGAACTTCTCAAATTCTTAACCCACAACCGGCACAACCCTCACTCAAGTAAGCAGGCTAAATTTGTCGGACCACAGACAAATGTCTATCTTCAATCTTATAATATTGCATAAAAATTATTAAATGTACAAATACAACTTACCAACTTACCAACCAACTGGTCTCTGGAAAAGATTTTTGACGTGGATTCTGAACACGAGAACGGGAAAGAATCCAATGGAGTTTCAACTTTTCAATCTCGGCAAAAATGCTGGCCAAAAGTGGTCCGGTTTCGTACTGTGTGTAAAGTCCAACGGAAAGAATACCTAATTTAAAAAAAATCACAACTAATTTTAGTGAATACCTCAAAAATTAAATTACAAATATATAGCTCGGCACTTAAATTGAGTACCGTTAGTTGTTAATAGAAATTTAAAACTGAGACAATTAAAACTTATGATTATTTTACTGTGATTACTTGCAATATAGTGAGTGAACCTCAACACATTCTAAAGAACAAAGAACAAAGCTTGTAGTTTCACTTACCTTTAACAAGCGGACAGAAATGGAGTTGTGCTCTAGAAAGCCCAAAAACCTGAACTGAAAAGTTCTAAAAACGTATTCGACAAATCTAAAGAGAGGAGGTTGCTGTGGGTTGTACTAACTTAACTGCAACTAACTGGGACGCGTCGGCAGTCGGTATTTGTGGTCTTGGGTGGAGCCGATCTGAAAGGTTTTCTGGACACCGCACCGACGACATTACCGACAATAACACATGACTTCCTTTGTGGCTAGATGTTGTATCTGTCTGGGCCGGGTGTGTGGGGGCTGAACTTAAACTTGAAGTATATCTGTATCATTTACATGTAAGTAGTGATATCACAAAATTGCCTCATCAGCATAGCACCCTTATTGCTATTCTGAACTGTGAATAATTATGTCGTTAATATTTCGGATTCTATATATCCAACAAGGAGGATGTGCATTAGTCAAGTCCGGCTTCATACTGACAGCAAGATCACGAAGAGACGGGGACGGGCACTGCTCTATTCTAAATGTTCCTTGTGTATCGTTTGCTTTTACATAAAAGCAAGACGGACAGCGAAGCAGTGTAGGAGGACCACCAAGCAAGGAATCTTGAATCCCTGCACCACTCGACGTCGACAGAGGACCGGTAAAGAAACAAAGGAATATATAAGATTCACAACTTTTAAGAAAAGTAAAATTGGTGTAGAAATTGAAGTTAGTAATTTGTAATTGAATGCAGTCTGGAATGATTGTCGGTCTGTTAACTTATTCAACTTTTTATTTTATCTTCAGGGTAATGTGGCAGACAAATTGAAGGAGATTGATTACAGATTGTATGCATCAGAATTTGTAAGTAAACCAATTTAATTTATTCAAAATAATTCAAATGCGTATCCTTCAAATTTAACAAATGTTGATCATCATCCATTCTCCACCACGGCCACCGACCGATACCGAACTGTGAACTGTAGATAATCATCGTGATTAATATGATAAAAGAGATGTGCTAAGTTTAGTTAGATCGATTGTAAGAAGTAGTAAGAACAAGAAAGAAGGCATTATTTGTCTCCCAATAATATATTTTGGGCTTTAATTTCTAAATCAAAATTTTTATTTAGCCTGTTCGTAACCTTTGTAAGGGCTATGATTGTCTGTTCCTTCCTACGATAACTTTGAAATAATTACGCTAGGGTTGCCAAATTTGGTCGAAAACGTCTTAGTGCTTAGGCTAAAATGTAAGGCTATAATAAGTTTGAAGATGGGCTGGGATCAACTGGGATTACCCGTGGAGGTTTCTGCTAACTTCTAGCATCTAGAGGGTTGAACTTAGAGTCAGAAAAATTTTCCTGTAGGTTCTTACCGATAAAATATGATTACAAATTACATCTTATACATGCTAAGCACTAATCCTGTAATTCGGTAGACAGATACATCCTCTCGGACCCAAACAAACATTTGAGTTCGAAGATGGACTAATTCTGTCAAAGGACTAAAAGGGTGGTGGTCATAGACGGGCGTTTTGGTTGCCCCCTTCCCCAAAAGCCCCCATCCCCTTTTGGAAAAAAACATGCTATAATTGCTATACATACTATAGAAAGCCCCCTTACATGCCCCTTTTGATTGAGAACCCTCACGCCCCCCACCCCGCTTTAGACTAAAAGCCCCAATTTCAATCTAAACTACTTTAATTAGTGTACAGAATTTTCAATAGTTTTGTGCGAACTTTGTAGCAGCGGTGTACAAGACGAAAAGTTAATTTCTGCGGAGTCGTTATCGTCATTTCACTTGATACTACGTCACTACGTGGTAGAAATGCATTTAACCCATTCGAAATCCTGTATCCAAGACTCGGAACGACTATGTCGATGATGTAATAATTGTAATTATACGCTCGAGGTTATCAGAGGCCTGTCTACGGTTTCCGTTCTCATTGTCCTTGACTGAGTGTCAATAAAAGTTATTCTTTATCTTCAATACTTAACAGAATAGATCCATTAGTTGTGAGTTGTAACTTGTGTTGTCATTCTTTTCATTTTGAGTGACTCATAAATACTCATAATCATAAGCGATATAAGCGTATGCAAAATGTAGAAGAAATCCAACTCAATCAGAGCCATGGAACATTTAGACTGATGGGTGATGAATTTTTTTTAAATTTCCAATCTAGTCTAGACTTACAAATAATAATCATATCAAATTAACACCGTCAACCGTCATCCTGTTTGGTCTTCTGGAGTGCTGACGACATGCAAATTGCGAATGGCAGTATTTAATGGCACTTACGTTTACGTACCCAATCTTACACAATACAAAAACATGGTGGGTAATTAAATTATTTACCCACCATGTCTAAATTTGTATTATTAAATTCATAAGCTGAAAAATGTTAACTGCACACTCGAATGCATGTACAACGACGTGGACGTGATAGTCTTATGTTAAAATCATTCATATAAATTGCATTCCAATAGCTAATGTACTATAATTAAGAATGAAAATGCCTAATAATCTGTTACTTGTGACTGAATGAGGTTGTAAAGATTTCCAGATTATTGCATATGCATATATTTAAAAATGAAATCCTTTCAGCTCCATTCCGAAAATTAGTCATATTCAGTATCTGATTTTATGAAATACTAATTATAAAAGTAATCATATGTTCTATTTTAGTATTTTCTCCTACCAGGTTATGACAACCGGAATAATCCACCAAGTGTCGGAAAGGAAGTACATTATCGATTAAATGTTCATTTAAAATTTTCTGCCAATTTCAACGAGCTCATTCATGCAATAATTCCTAGCAGATTGTTTAATCTTGCTCGTATCTTAAGTAGCTGTCCCCAAATTTATTCGCCCCAGTTTAAAAGCACTATAAGCTCCATTCTATATTCCATAATGAACCCAATACTAACAGAAACAATTAAAAATATGCATACTTATACTTTGGAAATCCCGAAGGTGAAGGCTCTTTCAAATTCATTGAATTCAGGGCAGGCTTACGTACCTACAATATTAACCCAATTAACATATCATGTTCACCATGCTCGTATATTTACTAGATTTGCTATATTTACGTGCGTTTAGTTTCGATTTTATTCCTTTTTATAATTTGACTTTGACCCAGGCTTTGTCTTTTCATTTGTAGTAAACCGTGGTGGGCATTGTTTTTAGGAATTTCGACATCGATACGTTTTTAGCCCGTTCGTTAGGGCTTATATGATTACCGTTGTCCGTCCGTCCGTCTGTCTGTGGACCCTATAACTCTCGACACAGTTAACCTAGCGTCACCAAATTTTTCACACAGGGTCTTTGAAACAAAAGAAAGGCTAAGTTCGAACATGGGTCAAATTGGTAGATAGTATGACCCGTGGGGGTTGATTAACCGGTGGGGGTTTCTGATAACTTCTATAGGGTTTAACTTTGAGTGATGAATTTTTGCATATAGGTTCTTACTGATAA
>JAQFYM010000674.1:0-53370 GCA_034694785.1 Agrenia bidenticulata | reverse complement strand
GAAACCTTTCTAGAAATCATGCACTAAATTGACTTATTTTGTAACACGGTATCAATAAAAATGACTAAATAGATCGACGGAGAAAATAATAACAAAAACCTGTATTACCTTGTAATTAGCTTTAAATACACAAAGTGATACTAAATTTTGTTATATTTGTAAAAAAATATAAAGCTTAAAAATCATAAATAAATTTTAAAATGTATTTTACACAAAACTCATGTAAACTTCGCTTTAAAATTTCTGCATATTTTATTATGTGTCTTGAAGTAAACAATCTAAACGTCTTTATTGCAAAATATTTTACAACACGAAATTCTTTAAAAACGGTCTGCAGTTATAACCGAATTGTCAAGTTTATTACGAACGTGACATACCTCATTGCAAACAAATATATCATTCACGAACCCTACTAGATTACTTGCAAACGGACAAGGATATTTGCATTTAAGACTAATCATAATGTAAAACCTTATATTTGATTGCAAACGTACGAAGTTACTTGCAAAGAGACAAGCGTGTTAGAAAATATACGATTCATGAAAATTTTCTATATCCTAAATAAACATTTTTTTTTATCTTGTTACTTGTGGTACTAATATTGCGACAATTATTTGTTATGTTTAAAATAATAGTGTAAATCTGTAAAAAAATTATTATAAATCGAAATTTCTTTGTTGGCAAAAGATTCAAATGTTTACAGAATTAAGTTAATTTAAATTTTTTAGCAAAAAAAAGATCAACCTTGTATATTTTTAGATTTCAAGATCTATACTGTGTTAATAGAAGAATTATAGTCAACGCGTAAATCCGGCAAGCGTGCGCTGCAGACTTATAAAACCATTAAAGAAAAAGAAACTCGCAGAGAGAGTCTCTAAAGGGTACTGAGCGATATATGGTACCTATTTGGAAAATCATTAATACCAAAAAAAGTAAAACCTAGTTAATGATGTACTCATCAATAAAGCCAATTTGATGTAAATATTTATCCCAATATTTTTGGCTTTTGTAATTTTGTGAATGTCATTATTTTTTCCCTATATTTTCGTGTGTAAAATATACTACGATTAGCAATTATATACGATTCTATGTAGATACACAAAATGTCGCGTCAATATGTCAAATGTTTTACAGATTTACTAAATTTTTTCAATTATAAAAGACAAATCGAGGATGAGTAAAAAACAAAAAATTGTAATTTGTAAAAAAGAATGATTAAAGAATGGCAACAAAATTAGCCCGGGTAGAGTAACTTTTTTTGTTGAGATGTTCCTGGTTATTTCCCGAAATTTATAATCTTAATAGAACACGATCGCACGTATTTCGTACAAAAATCAACTTGTATTGCGTAAACCACAAACAAATACTTTTTGATCATTATGATTTTAAGCCTGTAATGTTCTACAATTTAATAGACTGTAGTATTTAAATTGCATATTTGCTGCTATTTTGTATTCATTCTTATGTACAAAAACTAAGATGCCCTCTTTCTACTAATGTGTAGACTAAATTAAACTTCTTTTTTTTTATATTGGGTAGCAAAAAAACGCAAAAAAAAACAAAAACAACCATAAACACATAAAAAAAACCAAAAAAAAGTAATATGCCATATTTGCCAAAAAGACATATAAACAAAACAACTTGTTAATTTACGAAAATTTTGCGGTTCTTCTTGCTTTTCGCTGGTAAAATTTACGAGTTAGAAAATATAGTAAAAAACGTAAACGCGTAACTATAATACTATAGAAAAATATAAAAAAAGTTGTTGTTGTTAAAATAAACGCATGCAAGTACATTTCATATGGGTATGTCTTTGATGTAGAATTTTACTTTAGTTATACAGTAATTTGTAGTAATTTAGTTTTACGTTTTATTTATACATAAAAAAAACTATATATTTATTTTGCATAAGTGCACAATTCGAGGTATCGTTATTGCATTATTATAATCGCAGTTTACGTCTAAATTGTGCAAACACATGTGTTCTGTAATTGCATACACATATCAGTAGATTTTGTATATGAAAATAGTCTAGATCTATAGGAGTGCTACAAGTTGCCAAATAAATATCTGTAAAATATGTAATTCTTGTCAATAGTACACCACTTTGAATTTTTTACTAAAGAGTCAATTGCTTTTTTGGCAAATTTTTTTATTAACGTAAGTTTTCTAGTCCATAGCGTAAAAAAAATTATCTGATCAAAAATTATTAATGTATACTATTCACTGCAGCACCACTTCGAGCGATGCGCTATTAACACAATATCTAAATTATGAATGAGAATTTTTTGAAGATTTTGTGTTTGCCGGTTATGGTTCAACTGAATACAACTAACAAAAGAAAAACAAAGCAAAATACACATTAGTAGTTTTTTAATTTAAAGTACAAATTTAACTTAAATTGCAAGTATCGTCTTTGCCCGTTACATTTGCATAGCTAGATTATTCGTATCGACTCTATGTTTGATTAAGCGCGATATTTTAAATAAGTATGTTTACAAAATTTTTGTAACATGTTGTAGTATCTTGCAGGCGCGTGCCTAGATAAAGGGTAAGAGAAGCGGTCTTCCCCAAAATCCTATTTTGGGTACATTTTTTACGCTTAACTTTGCAGGGCGAGGGGTCATTTTTTGTGCAGAGATTTTTATACTTTTAGAAATCGAAAAAAAAAAGAAAATTGTATATTTTTTTATCAAAAAAAAATGTTTTTAGCATTTATAACTTATGTTTTTCAGCCTTTCTTGATTATAAAAACACTACCTATCTCCGGTATCAAAATTACTGGACACGCCACTGGTATCTTGTTTAGCAAAACTCTATGAACTTACACAAAGCATACGCCACTACGCAAATACGGTGTTATTGCAAAAAAAATAAGCTTTATATGACCGCAAAAGTGTATGCAAATTGCCTTGCCGTACGGTAATCGTATAAAACGTTAATTTTTACGCAATTTTTTAACAATATACGAAAGTTATCATTTGTTAAAAATTCATTTAGAGTTTGAGCTGAATCTAAAAACTTAAATGCGTCTTCTGTGGACTACGAAAATATTTGATATATGTTTAATTTCAAAATGACCTGCAATATAAAGTTTACAAAATTTGTGTAAGCAGCTTTTATTTCTGTAAAAACGTTATGCATGTGCAAGGGAACTCAATAATGTTTTTATATTATACTTGGATTTTTTAAAGACAAATAATATATTTCAATATAGTTAAATATTTGTTTAACCACAAATTAGTATTTCATATGTATAGAGCTTTTGTTTTTATGTTTGTTTTTCGTAATGGTTATTACAAATAAAACCATGGCAGATGTTTTTCTCCTAACAAAACTTTGTTTACTGGTTTCTATGCTAGGCGTGATTGATGGTCTGTAAATTTTACGAAATTGCAAGTAATTACGGCCCAAAATTACGTAATCATGCATATGCTTTCACTTTAATCCTTTTTTTATGCCTAATATAATCTTGTTATATCAAACACCCACATATTTCTGCATTTTCATGCATTTATGGGAACAATGCAAAAAACAAAATTTAAAAATATTGTGTAGTAACAATAAATATGTTTTTAACGGGAAATTAAAATAAAAAAACGGTGCAAAATTTTTTTACAGCCTTGTGCATGTGCTAGGCTGAGACCCAGCCGGGCTTAGGTGCTATTTCCGAGTTCCGAGTCGAATTGTTTTTGGGTTAGGGTCGGATTGACCTAGGGTATTTTTGACTAATTAAAAAAAAAACAAATAACTTGTAGTTTGTAAAAAAACGACGCTTTTTAACTATTTTTGTTTGATAAAATTGCGAAATTATTGCCGCAACAATCCCGTCTAAAATATAAAAAAATGCAGTTAATGTATCAAAGTCTAGATGTTTGGCGAAAGAAAGTGGTATTCTAATTGTAAAAAAAAACACTTTATGATTATAAATTATACTTAATTTATATAAGAAAAATTATCTGCATAATAGATTTGTGATTAACGGTCGCATTGGTTAGCTTTTGCTCCTAACAATTAGAGGTAGGCGGTATATAACATTTTTTAAATTCAAGTTTTTATGCTGCATACTTAAAAAGTAATTTAGCATAAAAAAAGACTATTGCAAACTTACTGAATAATAAATGTCCATTTAGATGATATACAGAACATTGGTGAAAATTCGACCATTGTAAAATTTCCATATTAGCTATACCAGAATAATGATTTATATTTTGTCTTGCAATAATGTTCACAATCATGATGCTCTAGTCTTTTTCTTACATAAAAAAATACAAAACAATAAATTATAGATCATTTCGTTTATATACGCCAAAATACCTATCAGCAAAAAAAAAAAACTTGATTACGCTTCGAGCACACATTTAACTGATAAAATATTTAAATAATGTTTTTTGCAGTTGTTGTCTAATAAAAATCCTTTTTTTTAGATTTATTTTTCAAATGAAAGGACGAGCCTTTTTAAAGCTTTACAGCCAATACTGAAATTGTTAAGAAAGGTAAAATTTTTTGCGATAAAATTTTTCCTTATTAATAGTTGCAATGCAAGCCAACAAGCAAAAAAAAATTATTGACAACACTACGAAATACTAATAAAATGGGAATTAAAATGCAACTAAACATTTTTAATTGCAGTATATTCTATACTTACATCTATATTTCTTTACAAGAAGCTACAATATGAAATGAGATTAGACAAAATATATTAGGCTTGTCCGAAATATTCTACCATATTAACTTTTAAATAAAAAAATACAAGTTATTTAACAGTTCAAAACAAAAAAAAACAGCATCTGTATATACTGGCAAGCATTTAATAGTAAAACATTGTGTTTTATTTTTACATTGCGACGTATTCATAAATTTTATAATTTAGGAATTAATGTATTAAATTAAATTAATTTAAGTAAATATAATATATTATATCGCTAAATTTTGAAGTAAAGACACACAACAGAATATAAATTATTTCATCGCGACACAAAATTTTTCATTAAGATTATGTCATAACAATGTAGATTTTTTTTTCTACATTTTTTATTTTATATTTTTCGCAAAAAAAGTAAATATATTGCAAATTTTGGACATGCCTATTGCCTTATACTATTAATGCTATATAAAAAAAACAGCATGAAATGAAATAAAAATATCAATTTTTTTGACATTAACATTTTTCGAGTTTAAATCATGTTAAAATGGTGTTTGTGTTTTTTTCTGATGTAATTTGTCCTTAAAGCCTTCACTTTGTAAAATAAAAAAATGCTTTTGTTAATTAGTATGCGAACTAAGACTTTTTTTTGTTTGGATTAATTTAAATCTGCGTAAAACTTTTTTGCTAAAATCAAATTTTACAGAAACATGTAGTAACTGTTTTGTTTATATCAACGCAGGTTTTTTGTTCAGGTAAATATATAGAAATTAATCTAATATGGGGCTCGCAAAAATAACGTATCATTTTTACATTGTAATTCACTTAGTATAGTGTTTTTAATACGCAAGTTGCGGTAGACATCAGGTTTATTGCAGTATATTATGTAATTTTATTTAGAAAAAATAAAATCAGTGTTAAATAGAATAATATATTACAGGTACGACACCACATTTGTATTAGAAGTTGTATAACATATTGGATGCTATTATAGAGTAATGGTTTTATTTCCTTAGATCTCTAGCGGTATTTCATAATATTGTTAATTAATAGGATATATTGCATTTCTTTGTAATTTTTTTTGGCTACGTTTTATATTTGCTAGTACTTTAATAGAGTTTTAACTGATGTACCTATACCACGCAAAATAAATCACAGTGTATAATCATGAAAATTTTAAGTGTTGTACTTCATTAAAATATTGTTTATTTTGCTTACAAAATGGTCTTTAAAAAGATTTTAAATAATACATCGCTCTGCATTTCCGTTAATAGAATGCTATATACAAAATTATTATTAGATAAACCTGCATGTTAACACGTAACATGTATCGAAAACAACACACTTAATAGTGTACTTAAGGCAGTTTATTTGATTTTTTGGTTTATTTGCATAAAAAGAGTTAAAATTACCGGCAACACCGTTAAAAAATTCTGTCATATGATGGTACATTTTAGTATAATTTTTATACGTATTGACAGATATCTTTTTTTAAGATTAAATATCAGAACTTGCAATAGTTGCCTATTTGGACGAAAAATGTCTTTTTTCAACAAAAAAATTACCATTTTGGAAAATGTAAATTATACGTATACCAAGAGGAATCAGTTTTAAATGTATGGTCTATGTTATTAATGTACATAAATAATAGTTGTTTGCTCTAGTTACCACAGCCTGTCAGTGGTTTATTGCACAAGAAGATTAAAATAGTTTTACAAAACATTTTCTTACAAAAATTAACGGCCAACTATTTGTCTTAAATTATTACGGTTCAAATTGTATTCTTTGACTTTTTTATATATATCATACTGCATGTATATCTTTTTATTTTAGAGAGCATTTTAAATTGCCGTAGAAGTACAAGAAAAAAAGCTTTAAGCGGCAAATACTACAAAAGCAAATGCCTATGAAAGCTTTAATAAAATAGAAAAATACAAAAAAATTAAAATAATTAGTACAAAAAAATACATAACTGTAAAAATTAGGTTAAAGACTGCATATATAAAACTTAGCATACGACAATCTTATTTATAAATAGCCACATAGTTTTTATAACAAATAAACAGACAATTTTTTTAAAAATATTGGTTACATTAATGTATTTGCACTTTTTCATTAGCAAAAAGACTTTTTTTACATGATAATAAGGTATTCTTTTTTTCTTTCTTATAAGTGTATTTTTTAGACTAGAAACTTATACATTAATAAAAAAAAGGGATAGGATACTTTGCTCGTAGCAAGGTTTACGGTGTAAGAAACGGGCGCTTTGACATGTGGGTTGCGGAAGATATAGTTTTTTACAATTCTACTATATCGTAAAAATTTATAAATGTAAGTTCTGGTTTAATAGACAAAAAAATGTGTAAAATTGTGTATAAAAACACGGTTTACGTTTTTCTATACTCGTAAAACATATTTTATCGGCACATGTATCGTTACTTCTTACGTTTAAGGAATGCTCATCTACGATAAGAAGACACGCTGTTCAGTGTGTACTTCAACCAATAAAAAGAGTCGATGATACACGAAGCGTTTTTATAGATAAAATGAAGCGCTTTAAAACATTTTGTTAATAGTTTCGACAAAGATTATATCGAACTTCCAATTAAAAAATGCCTCTTTTTGTATGAATTCCAAGACAAACACCAATTTTCCAAAAAAAAGAGGCCTGCGTATAGAGGTTTTATAAAAGTTAATTAGCACAGTATAATGAAAATATTTCGACGAAAAGTATACTTATGTCTTTTGTAGATTTTATACACGCATTATGTTTGGGCGAGACCTACTTTACTATAAAAAAATATTTTTTCTTATTTTCTGACAAAATAAAATGTATTGTCCCTTAAAAATTTAAATGTATGTTCTTTTGGCAGTGTATAAATATATAAAAATTATATTTATTTATAGATTTATTGTAAAATTTTTGTATAATATAAGCATAAAAACAAGTTCTTTGGATTTGATATATTAGAAAGCAAATAAATGATAATATACTATTAACGACTTTCCAAAAAAACGGATAGTTTTTCTCCACCCATCACAGAGCTTTTTTTTAAATTGTTTAGTGTGCTTACTGCTTGGCGTGTAACTTTTATAAAAAAAACTATTGGGTTGGCACCCCAGATCTTTTACATTCTCCAGTAATGGTAAAACATCAAAGCCAAATAAGACTTTGCACCTCAATAAACTGTTTTTTAGTTATCATATCGTTTGCTACTAATTAAACTGATTAGCCAATTTTAAATATTTTAATGTAGAAAAAATTTTAAATTTAATCTTTAAAGATGCAAGCTTAAAGACCGGGTCAAATATCTGAAAACCGGGTTGCGGGTCGGGTCGGGTTCACACCCCGAAAATTCGGGTTCGGGTCGGGTCACACCCCAGTGCATGTGCAACCAAAAGCACGATGTTATAGAATGGGGTTTATACCATACGTTTTTTTAAGTTGTATATACGTTTACATACCTTCTTTATACGAAGGGACTAAAAGGTCATATTTAATGACCAAAAGGGGGGTTATAAAAGATTTTTTTTTTTTTTTTTAAACTAGCTATAGATATACAAGTTAGCATTTTAATTGTTTTTTTAACGTTACGAACAAAAATATAAAATTGTCACATTTGCAAGGCATATTGCTTTTATAATTGAAACAAATTATAATGAAGAAAAGTTATGTTCAAACAGGTTCGCGTAATTCTTTTATTTTTATTTACATACTTTGACTTATTATATAGTTTTTGCATGTTTAGTAATAGTTAAAAATCTAAAAATCATAGTACCAAAGCAAAAATTTTGTTTGTCAAACAATTTTAACTGTCCCATTTATATAAATATTTGTATTTTGAATTTCAAAAAAAACAAACGATTGCTTGTGTCTAAACTCCACATGGCAAATATTACAATTACATATTTATAAAAAAAACGGCATACTAAAATTAAAAAAAACTTATATCATTTTAACAGCTTGATTTTAACGCGCATTTTTTTTCAAATCTGGTATTAACCATGTACGCCTTGACTAGATTATGGTTCAATTAATATATACAACATTGTATACGTAATATTTTATATGATTTTGTTCAGCCGAAAATGGTTTCCTTTAAAAGTAGAAAATCAATTTTAAACATAATTTTTTGACATAAAAATTATGTGATGAAAATCATCTCCATAAAATTTTAAGTAGCTTATTTAGTTTTTTTGCGTACTTTTAATGACGTTTTAGTAATTATTAAGGTTTTTCATTGGTTTAATCGAAGACTAGTTAGAAAATCAAAAATATTACAAATGTATTTTTCGTTGTATACAAAACGTACATATGCTATAAACATAAAACCTAGTTGCAACTTTTTATTCTTGTTTTTTTACCTCATATGTAATATTATTTATTGCATATGTTTTCACTAGCAATATCATAGTTGCATATAGATAAAATCACTTCTTTCAGCCCGCAACAGTAACTTAAAACAAATTTGATTATTTGTATACAGAAAAATATTGTTGCGACCACATTGCTGTCATTTGTTGCATTTCAGTAAATTTTAATTTAAGTCTAGTTATATGTGTCATTTTTTGTATAAGTTTAACTATACGACTATCGATTACCATTGAGTTATAAACGCTGTTAGCAGATTGTACTTACAAACTAAAAATCTTTACTATGTTTTTTGTATCATAATATCTTTTATTTTATAGTTGGATGTACTTTTTGTTTTAAAAGATTGAAATTATGTTTGACATGCAATGCTTGTATAATATGAACAAGTAAAATCACCTTAACCGCTGGCAGAATCTTATAAACAAAAGTATGTTTACAAGCTATAAGTGCTACTGTCGATCCTTTTCTTTATAATTTTGCGTCATATTATAGACATTTAAAATTTAAAGATAAGTATGGAAATGTTTTTGGAGTACATTTTTGCTAAAAAAAGGTCTCCATAGTCGTTCATACACTAGCTGGCTTGCTGATTTAATATTGTAGAACGCTTTTAATAAAAGGAAAGTCGTTTTTAATTTTTTATACAATGATGATTTTTTGCAAGAATTTTTAAAAGTATTAGGACGTGTCTTTTTTACTTATTTAAATATCCGTTTTTTAAAAGTGTTTTTTGAAATAGCAAATGTGTATTTTTTTTACATTAAAAAACAATAAATAGTATTTGAACATTTTTGTCTTTTTTTATAATAAACACTTTTTTAAAAAACAACTATTTCACTGTTCTTTTTTATGTTTACTTGAGAAAACGTTTTTTTAATGTAACGGCGTACATATTTTTTATAAGCATTATTAAATTTATATTTTTTTGCAGAAAAATCGTAAAAATTTATTTTTTATAAATTCATTTTTTAAAAATTTATGTTGTAAAATAAATAAAATCAACAAATATCTGTAAAATAAAAAAAGAATTTTTTTGAAGTCAAATATGAAAAATTACGTCTGAAAAGAGAGGGGGTACATAACACCCCTAAACAGTTGATTACAATCCTCCCTGTATTTTTCTTATTGGTTCAATAAATTTTCGCAAGTTTCCGATATTCCATATAATTGCTTAGTTATAAAAAGGTTTATTATAGATACATAAACATGTTAATAAACATGGTAATACTTTTTTTTCCAGTGCTGCACAAATTTAATAGGAAATGAATAAAATTTTTTTTTAAAATAAAGGATGTAAGTTAAAAAACAGTTTTTACTGTGAGAAAAGACACGCTTTTTATGAACAGGTAGTTCATTGTTACAACTTTTATGGAAAAGCGATTAGAATAAAAAAAATATCACAACTAATTTCCAAATTATTTTTCTAATAAATATTTATATATAACGTTTATTATTGTTAAAAAAAGACATAAGTGTTTTATAAGAAGACTTTGCAAAATAATCGCTCCTAAAGAACACGATTTTTTAGAAAAAAAGTCACGGCCGTAAAGTCCATAGGTATGAATTCACCCATTTTAAATTATAAAAATCTACAACCTTTTAACATATAGGTCGCATGGTTTTCTTTACTTTATTATTCTTATTCGCATTTCTAAGCAAAGCTTTAAAATATTGGTTTGAATGTTGTTTTTTTAACAATAAATATTTTAATAAAAACAATATTTTTTTTTAGATTAGTACCGTATTCTTTCGAAAGTAAGAACAAACGGGGTCATAAATAATTATAGAATTTTGGAGACGATATTCCGAAAATAAAAACGGTCTATAAAAAATAAAAAAAAAAACTAGAAGCACGTATAAAAAGTTTATTTTTACTAATTAAAACTTATTCACGCAATCTTTTATCGACCTTTGAAAATGCGTTGACTATTGTTTTCGAACTTATATTAAGAATACCTTTTCGGATCACATTACAAATATTTTCCTTAGATGGTGCGTATATTCGGCCATTTACAATGCCTTCTTTACATAACCACGTGCTAAATTCATTCCTCATATATGATTTTACCGGCTTAATATACACCTACATCAAATAGTTATATTAGGTCTGTTAATTTGGAGTAAATAAAAGTGGGATGTAGTTTATTGCATGCAATAAATCAAGTATGTCTTCATGCTTATACCTGAAAAATTGTCTATTTTTTAATGCTTTTTTGTTTTTGTTGCTGGCAAATAGGCAATATATATCTTCAAAGCTGTAATATGTATTGTACCTGTATCTTGTGCCACTATTTTGTATTCTTTTGTCAATTTTTTGAGCTTCGTGGCACCGTTTCCTCTTTTAAAAACACGAACGAATTTAAAATCTTCCCATCACTTTAAATTGTTACCACACAAGTTACTCTATTTTGCACGCGTAGTTTTTGGGCGATAGAGACACGCTTAGCACTAATTTTATCCACAGTAGTAGGTCCAGAAAGATCGAAAAAAATCGATGTATCATCCATATTTAAAATATCTGTTTGTTTTATTTTTTGAGTGTGGATAACTCGCATCATTTAGATAAGATACTCTGAAAATACCAATCGATCTTTTTCTTTTGGAATTTTCGACGAGCTCGCTTTTCTTAAAATACAAAACGGTTCTTATTAGAAAATTAGCAATCCAATGATCTGAAAAGGCGGGACGAGTGACTCATCTTACAGTTGATAAAGATTCCTATAATATTAATTGCGTTTTTCTCAATAAACTTATATTCAACTACAATCCATCAGCTCTTTCATCTTAAATAAAATCTAAACAATGATCTGCAATTCCAGGGTATACAGGGCGACGTCCATTTCCTGGTTTTTGTAGCCTTCCTTGGTTTAAATGTTATTTCAGTAACATATTTTTTCCACTTGAGTACCGTTGATCTCGCCAGCCGTTTTCTTTTTGCAAATGAAGCAATTGATTCTACAGATTTTTGTAACTTATTTATATATCTTACCTTTAAATCATTTAAAAATTAGTTTTTTATTGGCTTGTTGTATGGCTCATGAAATTAAGGGTAAATATTCTAAAAATAAGAACACAATTTATTTACCCTGTTCATACTTTCGGGAGAATTGTAAAACAATATTTGGAAAATAAAAAGGTGGCTTACCTTGCAGCTTCTTATACAAATTTTCTTTTCTAACAACTAAGCAAATAAAACACAAAGCCTTTTTGCTATGCATTTGATACGGCCGAAAAGCCACAAAATTTAACAGTAAATATATGGTATTGTACAATAACAATATATTGTTTCATATGTACTGTTTGTACACGACTTGGACTCGTTGTATTCGTACCATACGAAAATTAGGTTTTTGTAGTGAAAAAACACACTTTAGTACTTTTTGGGTTGTGTAATGCCGGGTTGTTTGATTTCCGAACAAAAACATAGATTTTATAATCTCGAAAAACGGTTTAGGATAAAAAGGATCTCGTAGCGTAAAAAAAAAAAAAAAAAATTATATAAATATGTCGTTTTGTTTTTATAAAACTTTTATATATTATCATCCTTTATAGCTAAAGATATATTTACCGAACAAAAAATAACTTGAAAATTTTTGTAATACAAATGGTGAAAAACTATACGATATATCTCTGTATTTATGTAGTATGTAATTTACAATATGTTGATATTTTACTTTAAAGGGGTTTTTTAACTTATTATTTTTTAGATGTAAGTTATATTTACCAAGCAAAAGATAAAACAATTGATTTTTCTAATAAAATGACCAGCATTTTACAACATATTAGTTTTTAAATAAAAGCGTTATCATTTATATATGAAAGTTTGTTTTTTTGTAGGGATTTTATATTTTTTGAGCTATAAATATTTTCACGCGAGAAAATAATCAGAAACATTTGTAAATACAAAAATGAACAAGAACTCACTAAAACTATTTTTTAATAGTGCTCTCAGCCTTTTCAAAGATGCTGTTTTCGGGTCGTAAAAATCGTTTATATGTTATCATACTTTTGCGGAAAAAAAAATATTTACGTGAAAAAAAAACTAGATTTTTTTTAATTGTAAAAAAACAAGAAATCGACGAGATCTTATATCTATATGTAAAAATCTCACCTTATATATTTTGATAGCAATTTTTTTATGATATTGTATTATGTATATTTTATAGCAACAAACATATATTTTCAAACTAAAAACCCTTTTTCAAGGGTAACGCATCCGAAAATAAACAGATGTGCTTAGAGAAGGCCATATATGACCAAGTGGTTGCCCATGAATTTTCGTACCGGGAGGTATATATTTTGTTTGTAAAATAGGGCTTAAAAACATAATTTATATATGTTTTAGAAATTATAATCTGTTTTGAAAAAAAATCTTTTTTAATTTTTTAATTTTGTTTTTTTGATTTTTTAAAATTTAAAAATCTCTGCACAAAAATGACTCCCGTCTTACATTCGGGCGTATAAAAATTCCGATGGGAATGTTAACACTTCCTCCTCCCCCTACACATTACTTACCCCCTACACACCCCATACCCCTACTTACACGCATCTGGGCACGCGCCTATATCATCGTATATATTCTTTTGTTTTGTTGTCGTTAAGGACGTTTATGTATTATTATTCTCTTAGGCGTAAAAATTGTTTTTTGTAACAAAATAAATTCTAAAATATTTTTGAAAAAAGGTAACAGGCAATACCACGTACAGTTAACAAATGTGCTTATCAGATTTTTTGCACAAATTTGATGTTATTCTTGTGGTATGTAGTATATTGTTGTATTTTTTAGCATAAACACATATATTACTACATAAAAAGCTGTAATTTTGTTTTCATACTAAAATGAATATACATTGCTGTCAATATTGTTACCAATGCCTTTTTGGTTGATATGAAATGTTTTTGTTTTTATATAGGAGATTAGATTTCTTATATTTTTTCACTAAAATATATATTTACGCGAGAAAAAACCGTTTTAAAATTTTATTAACGCCGAAATGAACATGAACAACAAGATCTTGTTTACATATGCTTACATCATATTTAAAAAAAGATGTTAATTCTGTTTTAATTATATATGTTTTTTGCATTCAATAGCAAAATTAAATTTTGTTAAACAAACTCAATAGAAGTTATAAAAAAAAATAGTAAAAAAAACAAGCACTCACAGGATATTTATTAATTACTGCTAAAATCTTTTGTATGATACTCTGATATTCTTCGTATGGAATTTTAATGCATTTTGTTCTGCTAGCAATGTTAGGCTTTGCTCACAATTTTGTAATACCTTATGCATATATAAATCTCATTGCTTTTACTTTTTCAAAAGATATAATCAACTATTTAATTTTGTTGATCTTAACCCCGTGGGGTTCCATACGCAGATAAAGTGTAGATCAAATACAAGTTCAAATATTTATAACGAGAAGCAGTACATATAAATATATAACGAATTACTTATAGTATGCATGCAAAACGGTTTTATTTCATTTACAAATTTTACACGACATATTACTTTATAAACTTACAAAATACACTATGACACAATCATTTAGAAAACTACAGAAACGGTCGTCTAAAAGTCACAATAAAATGTGAATTGTTTGGTTTTTATTAGTATAAACAAATTTATAAATAATTACCTTCAATACGAGACTACAGTCTACCAAAAAAAATGAATCGATTGTATCGCCAATCTGTTGGCTTATTTTTTGTTTATACAATTTACCGCGACCTAAAATCCTTTCACCAATAAACACAGTTGTGCCTCGATTTATTGTATGCGTACATGTAACTTATTGTCAAAACGGCTTTTTATTGCCTGGCGTAGTCTGTAAGCATTGTTTATTCTGTTTACCTACGTGTTGCCGCATGGTTTTTGCATCTAAGTCCTGCATATATGGCATTTTTTTTGTCTATAACAGTAATGTATACATATGTACAAAATAACAGTAGGGGATCTTATGGTGTAATATTACAAGTTTTTTTTTTTAAAAAAAAACACACGGAACTATAAAATTGGCAATTGATAATTATTATGTAAAAACACGACGAACGAGTACAGTTGCATTTTTATTTTATAATGCATGTTATCCTTGTATATTTTGCGTTAGGAATTGGCTTTTTATGAGCATTTGCCTCCCAGTAAAAATAAATACGCGGTCTTTTTTTCCGCAAAACAAAAAAAAAACATTATACCCTGTATACTATATTAGGAAAACAGAAACGAAAATATCCTTTGTATACTACTTGTGTTATACAATTTACATGAGGCTCGTTAAACTGCTGCACTAACCGCCATTTTTTATGTTGTTTAAAAGATGGAAATACTGTTATACGTGCCTTACTAAACAACGTCATTAGATTCTAGCTTACTGATACAGTCTTAATAGTAAAGCAAATTACAAGCATCTACTAAAATTGTTTACATGTAATTATTGTACTATAAAATGTTAGACACAAATGCCCGGAAAATTTTATTGTCAATTTTGTCAAGGTTTATAAATAATAGAAAAGCAACAATTTATACATTGATATAAAAACACTTTTTTGTAGCATAGAAGTGACTAAAATTCTTTCAAAAGCAGCAAAGTCTCGAACAAATTTATAAAAATTGCTAGTATTACAAAAATAAACATAATATAAACTTGAATACATATAAGCATGATATATTAATACAAGCTAATGAGGGGGAGGGCTAATCCCCGCTTTTTTTGGAAAATTTGAAAAGGTCATTCGAGAAAAAAAAAACGATTTAAACGCATTTTTTTTACTAAGCTCCCTCAAAAAAAGGAACTACATATCATCACTGCATTCAAGCCTAATACACACGTTTTGTTGCGTTTGGATGTGTTATATTAAAATGCAAAGGCTTTTTCGCGCGTTTTGACAATAATGTTTTTTTTACTTTGATTTCTTGTTTTAATTTTTGGCAGCGCGCAAAATTGTCTGCGTCAATTTTGCGTACAATTGACTGGCCGGTGTAAAAATAACTACTTTAATGTGTAATATTGACTGAAATAAAAAAATGAAAGGCGTGTTTATATGGACTCAATTAATCACACTAAATCTAATGCTTCTAAATTACATAAATGATTGAGGATAAACTGTATTTAGCCTGCACTAATTTTTCAAGGCTAAAAATCTGTATACAGACTTAAAGTTTTAATATAATAAATTCGATAAAACATGCAATTTGTGCAAACTAGAGTTAAAATATAAAAAACACCCTAACGCTTACAACAACTCAATATCCTGTTAAAGCTGCATACACCTAACCGCAGACTACGGTTAAACAGATGCATTAACAAAGAATGCAGGTAAATGTACATTTTGTAAAATTCTTGTTTATATTAAAAGTTTGGGACTTGAAAATGCTTCAAGGTCGGTATTGACTATGCCTATCTTTATTGTATTTTTTGATTGGGAATACTTCTTATGTCCTTAATAGAGGTGGAACACTCAACTACAGTTTTACACCAATTAAACTGTAATATATTTAATTTAGTTATATTTTGACCGTTTTAGGCAAAAAATACACACCTTTCAATATATTATGTTTGATATGTTACGCATTTATGTTTTGACCCCTCTTAGTCAAATCTGCGCAAAATTGACTTAGTGTTTGTTTGCGCTCATGGTTTAATTATAATAAAAAGGCTCTTTTGTTGTTTTAACATCAATGTATAATTTACTTTGATTTGTTGTGTAAATTGGTATTATATATACATTTATTTGCTAATTTGATTGTAACTTTTTGTTTGGAAATCTATAAAAAATGTTTACCTTACTGATTTTGCTTATAATGTCTGATAGAATATTTTTTTTAGACATTATTAAAAGTGCATGTGCCTGAAGGTTCTGTATGTTTAAATAAAAACTGTAAAATTATCGAAATCTGTATTTTACGCATTAGAAGACATCTTTTAGATCTTCGTAAAATATGGTATTCGTGATTTCTATAGAGTATCTGTCTTGCAATATAGGCAGGCAATAAACGCTGCTTAAACGTAAAGGGTATAAAAAAAGTACCGTTTCATTCTGTTTACATAATGACGTATATATTAAATATTAAATCTTTACTTATGTGAGTTTTCGTCATCTTTACGTCGATATTTTTTGACCCTTTTAATAAGAATGACGCATTTATACGCCGCTCAATTTTGTACGCCTAATATGTATATTGAGTCAATAAACCACAGACAATAATGGCATGATGCATTTCCTAAAATTTTCATATTCGCAATACACGAACAAGCCAAATCAACACTTTTTTTTAATATACCATGAGATGAACGATATTTTTTTTTCTCAAATTAATACTATATATATATAAATTATTGAAGGAATGTTATATGTAGTGAGAATTGAGAGCATGAAAATTTTTGAAGTTTGGTGTTTTTTAGCCGGATAAAACACAGATCTAAAATCTAGGGTGTAACTTATACAATAATCGAGCCCACAAATGCGTAAGCACGGGCTGCCCGGTTTGTCTGCCGGCCCAATGTTTTGTTTTGAGGCCCGGCCCGGAGGACAAAAAAAGTTACAATTATTGTGTTTTAAATTGAGTAAGACACACATTTAGTTTATTTACAAGTTTGTAGTTAGTACGTGATTTAAAATAAGAGTGTTGTAAGAATATACATTTTAGAGCTTTTTGTCTTGCAGAAAGGCAGGAGAATCAAAAAATATGTTCATACCATATATGGCCATACTGCGGAAAAATTTTACCTTTTTTTGTCCATATAATATTTTCTACCAATACAAAGCAGTGCTTTTATCAAAAATAACTGTTAATATTTTTTTTTTTGTAAAATAGTACCCATCTATGCGTCACTATTTGATTCGGTAACAAACTTTCTTTGAATTCCTAGAATATGAAAGTCTGAAAAAATCAGTAAAAATAATAAGGAAAACTCGAAAAAATCTAACACCTTATTAAATATTCCGCAAAGTATACAGAATCGCCTGAAAAAAAAAACATGCGTTACTTTTTATCGTATATTTAATACTAAAAAAAATACATACCTATAAGACTATCTAAAAAACAATTTATACAGAAAAAGTATTAAAAGACATAAATTTGTATTATCCGCAATTTAGTTGTATTAGATTTTGTATTTGACAGCATATACTACGACAAAATGCCTTATCTATTTTTTTTTACAAATGCCTATTTTAAGTATAATACGATAACATGGGCAAATTAATCCTGGTATAAGTTTTTTAACAAAGTAGAAAAAATATTGGCCATTTGCATTTTAGTGCATTAACCGTATTATAAATTGTAAAATAGGGCGAATAACATCGTTTTAAAATTGAACTATTTGCACATGACTATTCAAGTTATAGCCTTTTTATATGAGTTTTTGTAATGCATAAAAATATTAAACAAAAAAATTTAAGAGCAAAATACTACATTGGTATGTCTTGAATTTTAGTTTAAATATATTGACATTTTTTATATGTGTTTAATAAATAGTTTTTGCACTTGTCATATTTTATTATAATGACCATAATGAGGAAAATTAAAAAAACACTTATACCATTTAATCAGGCCCTTTCAATACTATATTAGTATACAATATTATTTAATATATAGATATAATGCATTATTTTGTATTATAGAATATTGTTTTATATTGTTCTATAATTTATTCATTCTTTAAAACAACAATAAAAACAAAAATTTGTTGAAACTACAAAAGTAAATTTACTTTTGAGTGTAAAACTACAACAAAATATATGCATCTAGCCATATTGTTATTTAATAAAATAAATTGTTATGATAATCATGGTATCTTGTCTTTGTGAGCTAACCAATGGTGTAATTTAAGGTCATCTTGACGCCATTGACAGTTAATATGGAACTGAAATAGATTAAATATGGTTAAAGGCTGACGTGACATCAGGTATAAAAACTTGTAAATCAAGAAATTAAAGTTATTGTCATATGTGGTAGTCATCATATGTAAAGAAAAGCCTGGGATTAATATAAAAATATTTTATCTTTTTTTTAAAAATACTAACTGACAAAAAGTTTTTGCATATATATCTGAAGAATATAAAACATAGTTTTAAAATATAAATTTATTGCACGTATTTTTGCATGTAAAAGAACCACCCGCCCGTAGGTTAAATTAAAAATAAAAAATTTTTCGCTAGAATAGAAGCTTCATAAAAGCACGACGACTTTTTTGCATTCAGGCTGGCACATGTTAACATTGTATGCGTATATATCCGCTGTCTTAAATTTTTAGCAAGGTATGTACAAAAAAACTGAATAATATATACGCGAGAAGTTCAAGTGTAATAGCTAGAGGCTTGCAGACTCTTTTGTCCTTTTTTGTTGTGTTTTTTGATTATATTATTTAATATTTTTTTCGTTTCAAAATTTTTGAATATAATAATAATATAATATTAAAAGGGCCTGCCCATAATATGGGCATACCATATTTCAACCTCCTTTTTACAGCCAATAACGTTTTGTATAAATATTAATTCTAGGCTTTTTTTTGTTGCCTCATATATGCGAATATTATATAAAAACTCAGATATCTACAGTATGATCCGAAATATCTAATAACTCTATTGTATTATATAACCGATATTGATAATTTCTGTTTTCGAAAACCGTCTTTTTTTAACAAAGTTCGTATGATAAACTTGCCAAAAGCTAAACCTAAACATAAGAATTTTTGAAGATTATAATTTTTGGCGCATTGGAGAAATTTGGCTCTAATTTTTTTTTTATGTTGCTCTTTGCACCCGTTTTATTATATTATATCTACGTTAGAAATCAATGTTAATTGACTTTTTGATTTTATGATAACTTTTTCAATAAAAAATCAGATATATTAGAAAATGAAATCTAATATACATTTAGAATGAGTACTCTTTTTTTTTTGTAATTACATGTATGGTTGCACAGTGTAAATGTAATATTTCGCTTTTATGAACCATTTCATATTTTTTTAACTTAAAGGCGTGCAACATGTTCAGTTTTAATAAAAAAAATTATAGTTTAGCGAAATTTGTCCGCCCGCCCGTAATTTACTATGCCCGGTCGATCGCGGAAGTAGGCCTGAGTTAATCGGGCCACACCCTAGTCTATAATGATATACAAGTTATTTAGTATGACAATAAAAATATTGCGAATTTGAAGATCCAATGGAGTAAAGTAGATACAAATTCGAAAATAAAAAAAGGTTAGTTATATGAGTTGTACATTTTGAAAAACAATAAATTGAATATGATAATTATCAGGCAAGCAAAAAACAAAAGTTCCATTTATTAGATAGTATTATGAGTATTCATTTCTGATTAAAATGATATAATACAAATCAGGCCTGAATGTAAGAAAATTTCACATTTAACGCAGAAATATTTTGGTAAGCTGTTTATGTTAGAATAATAACACAAGGTACATCTTTCCCTTTTTTCATGTAAAAAAGCACAATAATGTTACTGATTTTCTACTGGTGTAAAATTGTGCACCTTTGCGCATGATTTTGTATAAATCTGTGCCTGTTTTATATCTGAGATGAATTGTATACAAAAAATGAATTATGTGTAATTATTTCGTGCATTTAAATTGCTAATTTTCTATCCCAACTCTTCGAATGCCTTTTATTATTTGAATATTGACTTTTGAAATTTTCAACACCGTTTTTATAATTGTTATACTCTTCGATTTACTTAGGAAGCCTCGTTGTTACTTTTGGTTCTCCTACGCCCCGTATTTTTTTTGTTGTGTTTTAACGATCTTTTTTATAACAAATTTGGATTTAAATGCAGATAAACTGAACATTGTAAGTTTTGTATCTAAATTTCTTGTAATAATTACCTTATCTGATTTTTTTTCTCTGTAAAATTATATTTCTCGGCGGAATGATTGTATAAGTATGCTGACGCCTTTGTTTTTTGTCAAGTGGGTTTTGTATACCTTTAGTTCTCCGTAAGCTTTTTAGATAGTTCTACAGCATTGCGAAATTTACATGGATAGAATATGCTACTTTTCTTTTTTTAGAGTCATGTCACAAACAACAATGATAAACCCAGCTTGTTGCTCCACACTTTGCATAGCAAAAAAAATCCTGTTCTTGAATTACACATTGAAGTAAGTTTGGCGCTACACTTGATGGTTTGTTAGATGCATAAGCATGGTTACGAACTCGACTCCTGAAAGGGCACTTTACCTTACCAAGGGATTTTTTGTTTGTTGAATGCAGTGTCATTAAAAGCGTTTTTCTTGCATTGTGATATGATCTAGGTTTTTAAAACAATTTATCCTCCGCGAATTTATGTATGAGCGAATAGGTCGCTATACAAAGAGCACCCGAATACATAAAAGGGCTCTTTAAATGTCTTAAAAACACAGGTTACAGTAAATTTGTACAGATTACAGTAAATTTATACGGATAACAGTAAATTTATACAGATTACACGTAAATTTGCATATTTTTGATAGACGCAGATAAAAGCAATGATGCTAAACAGTTTACATTAAAAAAAATTATACGTATAAGTAAATTTTAGGATATTAGATATGTATCTTTTGTACAGAAAAAAGCTTTTCTACACTTATTTTGACTTTTTACGTTTTGTTTATATATGTGTCAACAAAGAAACTTCGGGCTGAAGTGCATATTTTTTTTTAAATAGTTTTAAAAAGAAGAAATTGACATTTAAAACAAAGCACGTAGTAACAACACACAAAAAACGTTAAGGTACAACTATAAAACGTTACATATATTACTAAAAAACTCGCCCTATAGTATATTACATCCAGTGCATGGAAATTATATAATATTACAGGTTTGCAGTTTGAGTATAGTTTTATCTACATTTATAAGTTTATTTTATCTAGTGAATGCTAGATTTTTCTAGCTGCACGGGGTATGTTTTTTTCTTTGTGCTCTATTGGGTGTGTGTGGGTTTTTTAGATTTATTGGTTTTTAGTAGTTTGCCTTGTTTTGCGATACAAATCGCTTTGACAGAAGCTTTTATTGTACAAAAACGTCGAGTTGAAATATATAGCCACTAGATTTTGGTGACTTGATGTTCTTGAAACATTTTATTGTATTATACCTGCGGCGTTTACGTCTTTTTAAAATTACCGTCTTCTTGCCAAAAAAATCATATCTCATAATTTTTATAATTGTGGTTTTTTCTATTGAATTTTCTACATTTTACTAACCGGAAAGTAATTGCAACACAGTTTTTTTGCGTTTTTTAGGTAAAAAACTAAAACAAGGTAAAAAATACGTCAAATTTATGAATTTTTGTCTTACCAAGAACACGTTCATATAATTGAAAAACATAAAAACAGACACTAAGCGAAATGTATTATGATTTAGCTAAAACTAAGCTTCGAAAACCCCAAAAAACCTGGCGCTTGACAAAATTGCCAAAATACCAGTATTACGCCAGTTCTTGAGTTGTTTTGCATTTTATCACCCCTTAGGTAATTTTATTGTCTGCTGCAAACGCAAAAACGTAGAACTCTGTATTTATCTTTTTTAATAGCAAAATTTGCAAAAAAAAACACATTTAATTGCACAAAAAAAAATTTTTGACAAATGAAATGAAATGCTTGTAGTAAGTGATTTATTCCAATTTTTTTATGCCTGTTTATAGCTTATAATGGCCTAGTGTTTGCATACGAGTATAGATTTCATGTCTATATCGAGTTAACAATCCAGAAAAAAAAACTGATGAAAACGAAAATATATAAACTTTTAAAAAGTTGCAAAAAAAAATTACATATACACTTTTTGTGCGAAAAAAAAAATTTGCGCTAGTGCCTCTAAATTCCTAGATCCGCCTCTAAATTTTTCCCTTTTTTTTGTCATGTTTAGAAATAAAAAGTAAACTTAGAGGCTATGAATGTAAATCGTCTACTGCATATTTTCTTTTAGTAAATTCATGTAAAAAAAATATTTCTTTAGTCCACAAAAACACAATTTATTTTGAGTTTTTTATACTTGTATAAAATAATTACCTAGGAAAATCCACAATTGACTTTCAGTTTTAAAAGGGATCAGCATGCTTAGGTATTATCTATTTTTTACTTATCTCATTGTTAATTATTTGGCTTGTTACTTGGCAACAAAATCAGCAGAATAAAAAATCAATGGCAGCGTTCATTGTATATTCATAGTAAACATTGTTCGGACATTTTTCTTTTTTACAACAAATCTTGCTGAAGGTGTCGTTTAACTTTATTTGTAAAATATTAATGGTACCATCCAAATTGGTTTCCACTTTAATTAAGAGGTCTTTAGATGCAGATTGTATAGTACTAACTACCATTTTTGTTTGTTTTTGTTGTGTAAAGATTATACATACATCAACATCTGAAGTCAACAACTCGTACTTTACAGAATGAGAATTTGTCATTGGGGTTCTAAAATGAGGTATATTCATGCTTTATGGAGTGTAATACACGTAACAATTAATAGAAAATTTTAACGTCAGAACGGGGTTGGCAAAATACCAACCCGGTTTTCATCATTTTAAACGATAGTTAAATAATAGTAGTATGTACGTAGTTTTTTTACAAGAGCAGTCACTGATTATCAAGCAACAAATGCAGTCTTGCTTGACTATAAATTTACAAAAACAGCAAGCATCAAGAGTCGTTTTGTTAATTATTAGCTGTAGCGTTTCCTTTTATCTCTTCGATCCTATAGTATCTTTTCTTTTGCTTCCACAAAAAAAACATGTCTTTATTACTAGTTGTACTAGGATGTATTCACGACATTTAAAGCCACCCATGCAAACTTTTTGTTTTTGCCTTGGTGCTGTACGATATCATTTATATTTTTGCTATAACGAAAACATTGCAAAAACAACGTTCGACTGATGTTTACAGTGATGCTAGTAGAAAAAACTTTACTATCCGATTTTCGTTCTTATTTGCATTGTAAAAGATGTATAAAAACACGTATAGCAACATTTTAGAAAAAAGATTATTCGAGGTACCTTAATGTTAATAATCGACATATGAGGTCGCTAAAATATTACGTTAAGTCTTTGTAATTTCAGGAAATTTTTAATGAACATGTGCAAATTTTCCTGCGCTTAGTTCAGTCTATTTTGTTCTTATATAGTAAACATGCAACATAACTCACTTTAAAAATATACTAGTGTTACGTAATTACTTTCTCTTAAAAAAAAAAATTGTTTTTGCGTCAGTACAATGTCTAGATTTTTTCTACTTAATATCAGCTGTGTTACTCTTGCATGTTATCTTTAAGCGGCTATTATTTTGCAAATAAGTATCTGTAAATCGTTTTTTCCGTTAATTACTGACCATAAAAGAAAAAACTAAAAAAAATATTTGTAACTTTGTACGATACGTAAAGAAACACAATTATTAATATAGGCAATAAATATTTATAGATTGACGAACAACAAATAAGTAACATAAATGCTGAATTTTGTTATTACATACAGATTACTATACATATTTTATTCATTTATCTGTGTTCCTCCGTTAAAAGACTACAAAAACATATATTCTAAACAAAAAAATACCAGCTTTTAAACAAGCTTACTAGGAGGCACAAAAACAACCTCATATTTATATTTTTTATATTACATGACTACAAAGCAGATATAAAAAAATACATAAATAGCACACACATAAGTATAATACTTACAAGGCGTTTATTTGCAAACTTTTTTAGAATATTTTTCTACAATGCTTTGGTATCTTATGCATTGGTAGATCATTATTGCTTAAAATTTAGTTCTATAGTGTGCTTACTAAAAAAAAGTGATATGAATTTGCTTTTTGTATTTTAATACATACAAATACTGAAAACCGACATAAGTATAAAGACCTTCTAAAGGTGTTTGTCAATTTTCTTAGAACAACATAAAAAAACGACATAAAATCTATTTTATTCTTTTATATAACAAAATAAACAAGTATACGGCGCGCTACTGTTTTATTTACAAAGCCATACTGCAAAGTAAATTTTTAATTTCGACCACCATATAAAATAAAGATTAATGTAATTATTTTACAAAAAAAACGCAGGTTTTTTTTGTTATCAACTTAGCATATACATAATAATAAACAATATTTTGTTTTCAGTTCTTTCGTATCACTACACTTTTAGACGAATATCTTAACGAGGTTGCTTATATTTTGCTAAACATCAAACCCAAAAAGATACAACAATATTATACAAAATTCAACCAGTAAATATAAACAAAATGTGCATACGTTGGCTAATGATTACACCTAGCACAATTACAAAATATGGTAATTTATGTTTATGTGATTTTATATGACTTATTTTTTTAGGATAGAATATTTCTTAATAAACAATACTATAATCAAAAACTAAATATATAAAAGGGTTAACACGCAAATTAAAAAAGGCCATTTACGAGCTAAGAAACGTTTATCATACCAGAGCTACTAAGTATTGTGTTTTTTTTTGTACCTTTTAATTTTTTCTCATCAATATATATAATACAAAATTAATATTATTGCTTACATTTTATTGTAAGAAAAGCGGTTTAAACCTTTAAAAAGCGGTATACGATTATAACAATTCATAAAATACATAACCTGTGCTCAAAACCTGAAAACGATGGTTCGCAAAGTATATTTAAATTATTTGAGTGTCGTTACGATTAGAAAGTATAGGAAAAATAGTTTAATCTGCACTAGTATAAGTAAAGCATAGTTGCAGCATGAGCATTGCATTTTAATATTTGCAACAAAGGTCAAGAAGAAGCTAGCAAAAATTACCGCATGTAAAAATATAAGCGGTTTTTGCACAAAAAAAGGCATATAATTTTTTTTGTAGTAAAGTTAATATAAAAGGTGACCGTATTGTTGATAAACAACATCTGTGGTTATATATTTAGATATAACTATCTTTTGCAATTGTGCAAAAACGTATTTCTGTTATTTTTTTACTAATATAAGTGATTTACAATATTGTGTCAAAAAATAAATGTGCACTAAATTAACTAAATGCCTTTTTCTATTTGTATTTTGTAATTTATGCGCAATATCCATAGCAAGAGGGTACAACTTCAGTTTATCTCTAGTAAAAAGCGTATTATAAGTGTTTTAACTATGGGTTGATCCAGCAAAAAAACATGTCACAAAATACATTGTTTTATGCAAAACAAGTTTTCTAAAATTGGACTGAGATATAAATAAAACCATTAAGTTGTACCCCCCAAATAGTAAGTAAAAGTATGTCTTACATATTAAATATAGCGTATTTGTGACATAAGTATTTTTATTGAGGTATAAGATATTGGATCAATATGTACGAATATGGGTAAGATACAGGTATTAACCTACAAAAATTTTATGGATTCTGCTGTTTTATATTATAAATTGTTTTTTTTGTGCAGAAAAAAAAGATCGCTTTTTATTCATGGAAAATTTAAAGGGTATGCAAATATTAATTTATTTAAAAGACGGACAAATTTATATTGTAACAATACCCAAAGAACTTTTTTTTTGAACAATATGCATGCTATAGGATTGTGTCAAACATCGAAAAAGTTCATTTGTATACCAGTGCTTTTTTTTTGAGGGGAACAAATTTTTGTATTAAAATACATTAATTTAAATATTTTTGTATTAAAATACAGGTATTTAATTATTTTTGTTTGCGATTTACGGTACGGATTTATACAATAAAACGTTCCTGTGTAAAAGATTTTTCTATTGATACAATCAATATTAGTTATTTGGGCAAAAACAATTTATTTATTAACCAAAAATTGTTTTTTCTTTATAGAATGCAGTCTTTAAATACGATTTGTTAACAGCAAATGTATATAGTTTTTTAAACCTTTATAACGGTGTGGAAATTATTTTTGCTTGTGCTTTGCTATTTAAAAAAAAAATGTCTATGCAAATATTTTATTCAAGCCTTTGTAAATTTAATAATATGATTACTTTACTGTAACAGAATAGCTCACAGTTAAGAAAAAGAAACTATTTTACGGCATTATCTTGCCTAGTATATAAAAATAAAACTTAATAGTTAAATAAAAATATCTAAGTCTTAAGAAAGATATACGCTTATATACAAATGCCAAAGAAACACGACGAATATAGCGTCAACATTAACTGGGTGTCTTATTCGCATACCATAACCAGTAGTATTTTACGGTTGCAACATATTCACAACCTCAACACATACTTTTTAAACGGCTAAGAAGTCAATTGATATAACATTTATGTGGCAAAAAAAATATATGGCTGACATCAGTGTAGACCCAAAATAAAATCAAACTACAAAAGAACGGGATCCCATTATTGTATACCCTAGATCAGATACCCGCAATCATTTGTTATTGTAACAATATAGAAACAATTTATTGCAATATAAACTTTTAAAAGAATTTACAATACTGAAAACATTTTTTTAAACGTAAATGCGATACTTTCTTAAATAAAAAAAACTACCTCTTGGTACGAGTAAAACGGCAAAAAAAATATATCGCTTATGCACGGGAGAACATACGGACAACATTACTGCCAAAAAAAGGGCTTTACATACGTGAAATGTCATTACTAGTATTATTAAAATGTCGTTGATAAAATTTTGTAGATGCAATCTACGTGGGTGAGGTGACAACGTACTTATATCTTATAAAACACAAACGGCCAGAATGTTATTCACATGCATTTTTTTTATTTTTTATTGCGCGTAAATCCGACAAAAAGTAAGATTAACATCTGGCTACAAAACAACAATATATTGTAAATATTATTAAATATATTACTTGTTACAAAAAAACAGGCAATATCCGAAAAAAATACTAGTGGGTCATAAAGCCAAAATTACATTTTGGGGGCCCGGGGGCATTTTTTTTAGGGGCCCGTTTTTTTTATTTGTTGCAATTTGCAGTGGTAGGCAGTGATAAAATCTATTTTTTGACTTGCATGTTCGCTTATGGTTTATTTAAACTGTGAGAGCTAAAATGTATCATTAGAAAAACAAATTAAAATTTTTTTGCGTATATGTATGGTAATTTTAACTGTAAAAACAAAAAAAATAAAAAGGTCGTTGCCGAATGCACATACCTTAAAGGCAAAGCACATTTTATAAACAAAAAAAATTGACGAAAATTTAATCAAAAAACTAATTGTAGAGACTATTTTTTATATTAAAAAAGTATATACATTTTGTGTAAAAATAAATAGTACAAAATATAATGATACTAACTTAAGTGTAATTTTTGTATGTCTCAGTTAAATTTGTGTTTTTTATTGTATTAAAAAGACGATTTTATAACAAGTCTTCTATTTACTCCGCCAAAAAACTTAGAAAAAACAAAACAAAAAATTCACAATTTATTCCTAATATAAAAGGCATGTCACATGCGTAATGCAAATACATAAATGTCAAACTGACATGCTGTTCCATAAAAATACATCATAATCTAAGATTGACTAGCAAAAAACCATGTTTTTTTTAATATGTTTTCCCTTGCTATATAAGTTATAGCCTCAAAACACAAAATCAAAGTACCAGTAACAGTTTTTGTAGTTCGTGTGCCGGATAACATTGAAAAATGTTTAAAACAAAACCTTCGTTGTAATTTGATGTATAATTTTCATTTGCAATAAGTAAAAACATAATAGTTAAAGTTTAAAAAAGCTCTGCTAAATCACGCCTCATTTAAGTAGTTGCTTATACTGATCTAATCTTTAAAAAGTGTTTTTTCTGTAATTTTGCAACGTTGGCAAAAAGACGTCTTACATTGATGCCTTTTTTACAACTGTATGTTTAAGTAATACCCAAAATCACCCCCCGCACCCCTGTACCTAAAAAACAGAATATGGATGCAAATACGTGCTTGGAACTGCAGTTTCTGTAGCGCAGACGCTGTATCTCAATGAGATCTCTCGTCTGATCATAAAGTAGCATATTGAACGATATTTGTTGATTGGTGCGATAAGATATAGACGTAGAGGATTAGAGAGATTTGCTATCAAAGATAGACAAATAGTAGAGGTTATAAGTAAAGGAGTAAATAGAATAGAAGTTATATAAACAAAGAATAATAAATATCATCTTTATAAATGGTAGGACTTATAAAACAAAAGCTAACAAGCCCACTTCCAGAACTGTAAAAATACATTTTTTGTTGATATAATTTGGTATGATATAACAAAACGTTCAAAAGATACGATATAAAAAGATAATGATTTTAAATTTTTTTCAAATAATTTTATTTAAACTAAAGCATATTATAAAACATATACTAAGCGACGGCGAAAAAATAGTTTCATTTAAACATTATGGCATTTAGCATAAAAAACTTTAAACAATTTTGGGCATAAAATAGTAATAAAAGAAAAATTCAAACAAGTTATATGCTTGATTAATGATTTAAATTTTCTGAAGTTGCCCTTTTTATGTACTGTCATAGATAGATTACTATATTTCGATTTTTTACAATACAAAAGTCCGTGTTAATTTTTCTTTTTAGGCCCCCTAAGCTCGGAGCTTTACTGCTAATGCCACTAATGTTCATGCTGCTTTAAATCCGCCTTTGTAAGGCCTCTGCCCTAAATAAAATATGCCGGATTTTTTTGTAATAAGTATAATATTTTTTTTTTGTTTGCAAGCGAAAACCTTACTAAAAATCCCGTTGTTGTTTGTGTATATATTATGACCCGTAAAATTTTTGTTGTATTATTGCCCCCTTGTGTAAGCAAACTTTAGAAATAAAATAACTAGGACGTGATAAATACTGAAAGAAAATTTAAACGGTGTGGTAATTTAGCGTTCAATGCTGATAAATGTTTTTTATAAAAAAATCTTGTCTATAAAAGCTTAAAATTTTAGCAATTTGGTAAAAATTAAAATTCGTAATGATTGACTTATAATTACGAAAACTTTGCATAAAAGGTTAAAAATGCTGTTAGAGGCAATATAAAAGGTTATTGACGCTTTATGTATAGAATTGATAAGTTATTCATTGTTTTTGCTTTTTTGAAATCATGAACCACATTAGATTTTTTACCGAAAAAAATAGCATCACTTCAAAAAATGTAAATTATTGTTATATTTTTATAGTGATCATTTTTATAAGTTTTAGCTGTTTTTTTTTTGCATTCCTGAAATGTTTTTTGCTACTTTTCGTATACAACAGGAAGTATGGTAATAGTCTAACCACTATAAAATGGCTCGTTTCTACTAGCATACTACCTTAAAAACGGATAAAAACGATTAGAAAAGAAATTTTGTACGGACAAAAAATAAAAAAACTATCTAAATAACTAAAACGCCAGTTTAAATATTAACATTGAAAGCGCCTGAATTATTGCGGTCTTTAATTTAAGAGCACTTCGAATATAATAATATTAATATTTAGTCGTAAAAAAATCTTTTTTTTTTTCTTTAAACCTTTATTTGGAAAATTTAGAGGTATCAATAATTTTTAAATCTAAAAAACTGCGACATTTATGTGGCTTATGTATTTCTAAACATTATAAAAAATTTCGATTGTAATAAAAAGCTAAATTAATATTTTTTATGTAGATTGAAAGAACTCAGCATTTCTAGAAAATATCTAGGTGTAGTTTAAAAAAATAAAAATTCAGAAAAATTTATTAAATTTATTAAATATTAAAAGTGGAAAATGGAAAAGTAAAAATGTATAAATTAAAATTGACATTGCTTGTAAAATACAGCTAAGCACGAAAACTTCTCTAGTTCTACAAAATGCGAAACAATAAGATCATTTTTTAATTAAAAATACGGATAGTCCCGAAAACTCCTCTAGTTCTACAAAATTTAAAACAATATGTTTTAATTTTTAGATTTAAAAATTACAAAAAAAATCTTAATTTTCGTGTAACGGAAAAATATATCATAAAAAAACAAAGCCAAAAAAAACAATAGCTGGAAAACAATTGGTAACTTATATACAAAAACACAAAACTAAAAAAAATATATTAATTTCTACTTACGCATATTTGCGTACTTAAAGAATTATATGGATAAATTTTGTGAATTTGTCTTTCTTAATTTACTTCTTCTTGGCAACCATAAAAAAGGAAAATGGATACTATTTATTTAAATTGTTTTCTTTTATTAAATTTGTGTGATTGACACTCTTAATCTATCATAATTTTTTATTACTATCTAAAACTATATAAATGTCAGTATTAAAATGCATTTTTGGCATGATGAATCTCTGTACTTTTTGATAAGCGGAAATGCGTATATGTATTTACGTCTAAAATAGCGCTTCAAATTTAGTATGGACGACATATCAGCGCATTTTGGCTGCCAATCTAGTATTTTGTTCTGAGGTATTAAAACAACACTATCATAATAACCAATATGCTTAAAAATAGTTAAAAGGATTTTTTTAACAAATGTTTATATATAATTAATAGGCAGACCATAAAAACTGTAATAAACAGCTTTTTAATGAAATTAAAACTAAAAAACGTCAAAAATCTAGGTTTATAAATTTATACATCTGCTGGAATTTTTCGTTAGTAGGACTAAAATTTATGCTACGTAGACACAATTTTGGCAAAAATTATGCAAATGTAATATAAAAATTCTTTATGACTGTATTTTAATCCTTGAAAGGTAATTTTGTACCTTAGATTTTGTTTTATTGCTAAAATTGTTTTTTTTTTATATTCTTCTAATTTTTTTCCTAAAAAAAAATATGGTCTATTGTTTTTTCAAATTAATTATTATCATTACTTTTCGATACAAATAAATGTTGGTTGAACATACATATGTTATATTTTACCACATGTAGAACTGTCATTAAACACGATAACCTTCGTTTATTGGCATTTTTCTGCTATGCTGCACAAAACTGCCCTTGGAACGGTCTTACAATTTTAAGGTCAGTTTCTGTATATAGTTGCATAAAACTAGTATAAGTGTGTAAGTTTTAGACAAGTTCTGTTTTTTTTTGCATGAGTCAAATAAAAAAAGTTAAAAGTCACCTACTTTGTAATTCTGTATGTTTATATCTATTTGCATTGCCAAGTCTTATGACATATATACAGGATAGTTGATTGAAGTTAGCTTATTGACAAATGAACTAAACTACTGCACTAATTGCACGTTATTTGTATTATAAAAATTGTTTGAATTAGCATTTACTTGATGCATGCGTTTTTTTTTTGTATGTTTAATACTGACTCAAAATTTTTATACTTGTGTATAACTAATTCTGAATATGTAACTTATACTGAGCGTGTAATATCGAAGAGTTTATAAACAAAGGGTTTACAATACGGCTCAAAAAATCAATACTTTTCTTAGGTAATAAGCACAAGCGTTTTCTTATATTTACTTACTTGGATCGTTATATTATTTTATTTTATTTTTCTTTATTATTTTTTATTACAATGTTACCGAATATTTTTAAATTATGTCGTTTAATTAAATAATTGGCTTTATAAGCACGCAATATAGTCATGTAAAATTTGACAGCAATTTGTATTTTCAAATATAAAGGAGTCCGTATGTGTAAAAAAAAAAGTTAACTGTTTTATTAGGCACAGGTAGTTACACAAAAGTATATTATCACTTAGAAGTACCTTTAAAGATATTTTATTAACAATAATATAGATATTTAGACTTGAGCAAATAAGCCACCATTATATAAGAAAATTTTAATTATGTCTGTATTTAGACAAAGATATCCTACAAAACGATTTAACTAAGAATATAACAAAGTACTTAAAATTAAGTGTCGAAAGCAAACATCACTAGTGTTTAACAGTTAAAACCGGTGTACTGCTTAATAAGGGTTTCGGATATAAGATCCATCCCGCTATATTATATTTCTTAATTTTCCGATCCGAAACCGACGAAAATTGGATAATTTATCTGTTATCCGAAATATCCAAAAATTTACGAATATGTGGTATTTTCGTAATTACATGTTTATAGAAAAATTGCAATAACTACTGTATACAGCGAGTTTTTATACTGCCTTAATGCTGTATAGCCTTCAATAGATAAACTTTTTTATAAAATATAAACGAAATGTATTTTGCAAAGCATTTTCAGGTATAAAAAGTTTTTGGTGTGTTTTTCTATATAATAATTCGTTATAAACATTTAAGAAATGGGCTTTGATACATACACTGCCAACGCAAAATCTTTAATCATACTATAACTATATGTTTTTTACACGTTGTTACTATTTTTTTATATTGGTAGTGTATAACAACTCCCATATTATTTAAAGCTACAATTTAGTATTTTGCATAAACTTTTACCTTTGCATTTTATTGCTTACCATACAACGTGTTTTTTTTACAAACGGGTGTATATTCCAATTATTAATAAATTAAAAATTGCACAATATATATGTTACGAGGCAGTCATTATCTTTTTTTTTTGTAGGAATTTTAACACCAAATACAAAAAAAATAAAACTTTACTTTTATCGCGATTTCTGTAGCAGTAAGACTATAATTGTTACAATATTACCTGTAACTAAGCTATCATCTACTATAAATTTTATTATATAAAAAGGAAATAATGATAAATTCTATTTGATATTTGTTTTTGCTTTTTATAAATCGAGCTTGCGTGTACTATCTATAATTTTTATATTTGTAAGTATTTTAGATATTCTTAAAATAAAAAGTGAAATATGGTCGATAATTTCGGAAAATTGCGGGTAATTAATATCTGACAGGATTTGCAAGAATTTGATCCGATCCGACCCGAAGTCGGATCGGATATTGGATACAAAAAAAGTCGGATATATATACTCTAGTAATACTGTTTTTTATACCCGTTTGACTGCAGAAATATGTCCTTACGCCTAAAAAAAGATATGCTGTCGTTTGTTATCTCCGAATTTTGTTTTTGTACAGCCTTTATCGTTAAATAGTTTTTTATAACTTTTTTGTTAATGCTTTTCTAGCATATTTGACGATGTGTCACACGCACATTACTTGCAAATATTTTTTACTTGCGTCAAAATGTCGTTTGACTGCATTTTTATGGCTATTTTGGCTGCAAAACGTATGTGTATGACAAAAAACATGGCATAAAATCGTATAACTAATTGGTATAAACCTCCAAAGATACATAGGTTTTTTAAAAAATACTGCAATTCTGTTAATTAATTGACGTTATTATAAGGTTTTTTTGTTGTCTAATTATACGCAGTTATTGTAAAATATTTGTTTTTTCCACATTCATTGTTTAACAGTACATACAACACTCGGTTTTCAAAGTTTTGTTGTTATTGCTAAAACGAAAAAAATTAATTTTTTTTTTATTTTGTATGGTATAAAATAAAATAAATTCAAATATATGGTCTGTTATATTTGTGCTAGTAATATGTAACACCCTAACACAGTGGCGATGCCTAGGAGGCACGCGCCGCCCCCTAAAAAACGTAGCCTGAATGCAAGGGGGATCTTTTTTTTGGCCTCATAATATGCGAAAACAATATTTTCATAAAATTTGTATTTTTCAAAAGTTCTTCAATTTTTTTGCAAAAAATAAAAAATATTTTTCAAAAACTCTTGAATTTTTTTGCAAAAAATAAAAAATATTTTTTTTGTCGTTCTAGCTCATTTATTTTTTGTGCCCCTGTCGTATATAAAAAACGCTCTTTTAAATTGGGGCAAGAAAAAAAATAATTTACTTAAAATTGAAAATGAAAATTAAATTATGCAATATCGATAAAAAAAGCCCGTTTGCCTACTCTTTCGTAGAAAGTAGCTTTCTATTGTTTAAGTTTATCCTCTTTTTTTTCCAAATTGTGTCAAATCCAATCTTCCACGATTCAAAGAAAAGGAGAACATAGAAAAAGAAACAATATGTACAATAAATGTACAATAAACGACAATAAAACGACGTAAACATGACAAATATGAGAAAATATCAATTTATAGTCCTTTTGTCTAAAATGGTTTCAGATTTTAAGACAATAGATACAAACAAGATGATATACAGATAACGAATGAAGTCTTAAAGCAATTTAATAAATAAACAAGCATTAAAAAAATTCCTATTAAAAAAAAACTATTGTAAATATGTATTTTAATTCCAAATAATCATAAAAACACAATACGTAATAAAAAATCATAATATTTAATAAACACTTGCAGATTAAACAACAAACCAATGCAAAAAAAGAAAATTGAATACATTTCATTTGCATATATGTGCTACTAAAAGAAAAAATATCTTGTTTGAGTTTACCAGAAACGCACAAAACACAACAAATAGCTTTACGACGCAATGGCAAAGACAAACCAATTGGTATACGAAATAATAGTGTCAATAATAAAATCAAACTAAGTATACAAAAAGTTGCAATTTTTTTTAATTTATGTTTTATTTTTTACTTGTATTGGTTTAAATAAAATCAATTAAAAAAAGAAAACAACAATAACTTTTGTAAAATTGTATAAAACAATAGATATTTATCGCAGAAATTGGACATATTTAAACATCATTTGAATGAAACCCGTACCATAAACATATTTTTCATATAAAGTATTTGGATTAAGATGAAATTTAAGTTATATTATTACAAAAACAAAAGCAATAGTAATCTTATAAAAACTTAAAAGATATTCAATTATATTTTCACATATAGCAGGCGTAAATAAACCTTGAAATATTTAACACGGGTAATAATTTTTATTATTTAACTACATTTTGGCCCCTTTAAAAATACTAATCTTACATATTACGCAAACATATTAAAAGACATATGTATCAAACCCATTACATTCACATTAAAAAAACAACAATATTCATTGACTAATAGACCTCTATGATTCATTTGATAAGCATTTTTATTTGATGTGATAAAAGTGACAAAAAACATTGCCGATAAGGCCTTTAATGCAAAGTTCTTATTGCCTAAAATTTTACCAAAAACAATATTTATACTGTATGTGACATTCTACGTATAAAAAAAGAAACCTATGATAAAATCTGCAATTTTTTAAAGGAAAATAAATACCCAGTATGCTTAAACAAAGGTGAAAAAAGTAACTTACGTTTACATGTAAAAATTACACGTATAATACTGATAGTTTGTTTAGGTTTACAAAAAATGTTTTAAAAGCCAGTAATACAGAAAAACATTTAGATAAAATATTTTTTATACTACACGATGATCCTACATCTAGACATCTTAAAATTAATTCTCCATATGAAAAAACCAAGCGTAGCTTCTTTTGGCCAAAAATGTATGTTTTCATATATAATTATATTTTGTCTTGTGAAAAATGCCAAAAAAGAAACCCTATAAAAAAGAATTGCAGCTTCTACACTCAATACCAGTTAATGAAATATTTACACGTTTTGGAATTGACTTAGTAGGTCCGTTTAAAAAAACTATATCAAACTACAAATATACTTGCGTTTAAAAAAATATTGTACAAAGTGGGCGGATGCTTTTCCAATTGTCGACAAAAGTGCCAGTACTATCTAAAATTTTATATCGACAAATTTTATGCCGTTACGGTGGTTTTAAGTTTTTACAGTCTGAACAGGGTACAGAGTTTTGTAATGATGTATTGAAAAGGCTTTGTGCTAACTTTAAAGTAAAACATCTTGTTTATAGTGCTACCATCTACAAACATACGGTTTGACAGAAAGATTTAATCACACCTTATGTCGATCGCTAGAAAAATGCGTTTATACCGATTTTGATAACTGGGATGAATTTATTGCATTAAGCGTGTAGTTACAAACAAAAAAACAAAAAAGTACTTATCTCTTGCCGTTTTTTGTTATGTTTGAAAGACATCCAGTTTTACCTACTGTGTAGTTTTTCGGTTCTGGATCAGGTAGAAATAATTTTAAAATCTAAAGAATTTGATAATAAAGTAGAAATCAGAAAAAAAGCTGTAAAAAATACTTAAACTGCCCAAGATAAGCAACACACAAAATATGAAAAACGTAGAAATCAACAGCTTTCGTGTTGGAGAGAAAGTAATGTTACTTAATAGCAAAAAAATACAAAGTAGAGGGGATAAACTGGCGAGATGCAAGTGCGTATAAATTATACATGAAGTTACCCCGAAGAATAGAGACAGATGTATAAATGAAAATGACAAAATACTTAAATGATGTATAAATGGTGACAAACTTTAAATAAATACTGAACGTTGCCTCAGAATTATGATACAGATACTAGTTGTAACAATAATATAACTAAAAAAGAACACTAAAAATTGCCAAATCGAAGCTACAAAGTATTTTAATTCAAGCAAACATACAAAAACAGTAGATGTATACAACCCCGATACTCTTGTGTCCAAAAATGAAATTAATTCAAAATTTAAATTATTCACTTCGGATTCTAAGTTCTATAATAACGAATCCATTTGATAAAAAAATAACAGAAGTACTATAGTATTAGGTGCTAAAATAATATTAAAAAAAACAAACGGAGGTACCTTGTTCTGATTTGTCTGTAGAAGCAAAAGGGGTATCAGCTTCCATTGATTGCAACAACGGTAAGATTTATGAAAAAGACAAAAATTACATCACTCCTATATCTAAGTGTTCAACCGAAAAAAAACTGGTTAGATTCAGAGCTTATAGATTATATCGGAATGAAAATTTTTAACAAAAGCAATTATATTTATTTTTCAACAGTTGATTTACAGTTTTTGTTTTCGGATTATGAACAATCAAAATGGTTATCCGCAAAATATCCAGATTACAAAATGTTGTATTCATGCCAGTTAATATAGACAACCTTTATTGGATTTGTATAAAGCTTGATATTTTAGGAAAAAAGGTGCATTTAAGTAGTCTCAAATAAAAAAGATAACAGCAAAAAAGCATTTAATATATTATCAAAATTTATAACTAATTTACAAAATTTTGAGATTACAAACCTGCATGTTTTTGAGCAACCAGATGGATTACATTGGGAGTGATTGTACTTGCGTATTTTTGTATGTAAATTTACTCGCTAAATTTTTCTGACTTTGATCCAAACAAGTTTAGGAAAAAATTGAAAGAGTATATTTTAAAATAAAAACAAGTAGCTTTTATAGCAATTTATCTATTTGCAACAAATTGCGTGCAAAAAGAACACCTTTATAGTGAATTATTGTCATTTTAGGTTTAACCCTTGCTTTTTTTTCTTGTTTATGCTTTCAATATTTTTTTTGTATCTATTTACAAATGTTACTAGCATGAACAAGTTTTAAAATAGTAACCTGCGGCATCTTTTTTTGAATGTTTTTTTAAATTAAAAAAAAACATTTTTCTTTGCATAAAACATTAAATTTGCCAATAATACTAATTATTTGGAATATAGAACAAAATATTTGTATAAATATTAAAATTGTAAAAAATATTTTTTAAGTGATCAAAATATGAAACGACAACTTTTTCCAATACAAAAATATAACTCTAACTTATTATATTGGTCTCTATAAAAACAAGTTATTTTTTTGTCAAATAAAAGATTAAATACATAAATATTTCAAATGAATGCTGTATCATCACTTTTGAAAATGCGATCTATAAAAAGACTCGCCTCAGTTAGTAAAATATTCTGTCATTTTTTTTTCATTCTGCAAAATTTGTAAAACATTAAAAAACCGTGTATAATATTACCTGAATACAAATATATATGTGTTTCTTAGCAATGGTTGAATTTTCTCTTTGTTTGACAGATCTTTTTTTACAGTATGTTTTTATACTTTGTTTTGTTTTTCCTTAGATGTTAGTAAAATGATAAAAAACTGTTTATAATCTAAAATGACTTTTACCAACATTTTGTGTATTCAGAAATATATTACCAAGAATATTACTAATAAATTGCAAGATTTCTCTAATTGTGTTTTTTTATAATATGAAAAGAAAACATACAATGGAAAATATGGAGATGATACCGTTTGTTTGTATTTGTAACAATATGTAAAAATTATTTTTTTTTTGTATTCATATATAATTTCTGGTGTTTTAAATGGCCTCAACTACGCATGTTGGTTGCATATCGAATATCAAGTATGAGTTTTACTTGGTTATTGTTTAGAAATTTATTTTTTGACAGTTTTAGAATTTTCGAAACAGTTTGCACTCGCGAATTTCTTCTACCACTCAGGCCTTGCCCAGTAGCGGAATACGGAAGGGACGCAAAAGAGGCATTAACCCCGGTGCGAGAAAACAAAAGGGCCCGAATTTATTTTTTGTTGCATACATTTTTGCAATAAAAATTTAAAATTTGAAGTTTTTCACTTTAAAAAAAACATGCCTGCCTTTTATGTGCGACAAGGGTAGCGTTTGATTTTTCGCAGTAAAAAGATATTATTGCCTTACTATTTTTCAATTGAAAAACTAATATGTATATAATATTTATAAAACTTCTATACATTAACCTTTCAAGTATTGGTTGCTATAAAAAACGTTTTGTAACTGTTTTTAGGTATATAAACTTTTTATTTACATTCAATTGACAGAAAAATACGCATTGTATAAAATGTCGGTATTTATTTACGGTCATTTATCTTTGTTGTCTATATACCTTTGAGATTTTTTTGCTATTTTAAAACACATTTTGGTAATTTTGTTATGATATACATTACTTTATATAAATAAACATTGTTTTAAAATGCTAGAAATCATAAAAATATATTTATGACTTGTTTTGCTGTATATGAAAGCAGCAATGTGGCAAAATATAAGAAAAATATATTTTACTGTTTACAAAACCCCATTAATCATGCAAATTTGTTTTTGCTACATCTTTATATAGTGTTTTTGTAAAAAATGCACTATTTTAGCAATTAATATTAATTTGAAGAACACTGTTGACGACATTTCGTATTAGGTACAAAAATTTATAAATAAATGCACTTTATATATAAATTTTTTGTCAAAAAATCCATTATAGGAAAAAACTCGTATTAAGTTATAAAAAAAAGGTCTAAAAATATATAGAGATGTACAAGAAAATTTTGTTTATACAGGTCCAGTAAGCTTTGTTTTTTGCCCCCGGCCACTTTTTGTTTTAGTCCGCCACTGGCCTTGCCATATGAATGAAAAATATTCTATTTTTACTTACTAGTTTTTATTAGTCTACAATATAATAGTTTTTAATGTGAACGTTTTTTTATTATACATAATTAAGGGCAGCATAAAAATCATATAATTTACTGTTCTTGTGTTTGTAAAAAACAACAACACTAAATTAATTTTTTTGCCGTATATTCTATATCAACTGCTGGGGACGTTTGTTTGTGATAAAAAAATGTGCAAACACACAAGGAACGAAATATATCGTTTTTACAATTTTATGTTGAAATTAAGTTAGTTCTTAATGGTTTAACCTTTAATAAAAAGCGTATTTAGCCATCTTTTTTAGATTTTTTTTGATTACGAATGTTACAAATAAATAGAAAAATTTATAATTTCAAAAAAAAAATATTAAATAATAGCGTTTTTTTTTTTTACACTGTTTGAATATTTTTTTATAGTATGTGGTTTTTTATTGTTGTTGTATTTTTTTATATACTACAGTAGAATCTCTATCCATGACACTCTCCATCCATGAGAATTTTTTCTTTGAGGGTAAATTGGTAACAAAAAAAAAGTAACGGAAAGTTATGTAGCCCAAATGCAGTTATCATTAATGCAACTCCAAATTTATTACACCTTTTTTTACATTTTTTCAACTTTTTCTACGAGTTTTTTTTTTTTCGCTGAGACATTCTTCCCATGACACTTGTTGGATTTAAAGAAAGCAGTGTCATAAATAGAGATTTTACTGTATTGTGTTTTTTTTCATACGCATATAGTACTCTTTAGGGTGCTTTAGGCAAAGTGGATTAGTCAAACAATTTTTTTTTAATTATAGATACTTTGTATCCGGTTTTTAATCTATGGTAAAACAAGTATTAAATTTTTATATGCGCTTAGAAAACAACATAAACGGCTTTTAAACCTATAGTTGAATGTTTTAATTGTATAAAAGTTTATATTGGCTTTATTTATTCTTAAGACCGTGTCTTTATTTGAAGTATTTAAATTAAATCTTTTTATCTGGTTTACTGAGTCATATTACAAGCAATAATAGTATAATTTGTATAATGCTTGATTATTCATTATGTTTATGAATAATCTCTATTTTGTTTTATATAAAAAAGTCATTGAAAGTTTGTTATTTTGTTTGTTTCTGTTACCATCAAACAAGAAATTCATTCTTGCAGTAGCACATATATGCAAATGAAATGTATTCAATGTTTTTTTTATTGCATTGGTTTGTTATTTTATCTGCGTGTGTTTATTATAAATTATAATTTTTCATTAGGTATGTGTTTTTGTGATTATTTGGGATTATAACACATATTTATAGTAGTTTTTTTCTATAGGATTTTTTTTAAGCTTGTTTATTTATTGGATTGCTTGCAGACTTCATCTGTCATCTGTATTTCTTCTTGTTTGTATCTATTGTCTTGAAATATGAAATCTCTATAGAAAAAAAGGACTATGAGTTGTTCATTTTTATATAGTTGCAATGTTTACGTCGTTTTGTTGTCGTTTATTGTACATTAATTGTACATATTGTTTTTTTTCTATGTTCTCTTTTTTTTTAAACCGTTAAAGATTGAATTTAATACAATTTGGAGAAACAGAAGAGGATAAACTTAAACAATAGAAAGTAACTTTCTACAAACGAAGTGGCAAACGGCCTTTTTTTTATGATATTCATTATTTAATCTTCATTTTCAATTTTAAGCAAATTATTTTTTTTTCTTGCCATAATTTAAGGGTGTGTTTTATACGGGAAGTGTTTTTTATATACGACACACCCCTCCTGAAAAAATCCTGGCTACGCCACTGCAATAACATTCATTTTTCGAAAAAAGCTGATGCAAGATACAAGGCACAGTAAGTAATTGATTTTGTAGGTCGTGAACTTTTAACCAACTAAAAAATCAATTTCGTAATTTTTCATTTTTTTTAGACTTTAAACGGACATTATAAATGGATTATTTTTAGAATCACAAAATTTTAAAAAATATATATTCTTGCGAAAGTTTTTTATTACTCTCTTTTAGAAATTTATATTGCTTTAACATACGTTATTTACAACTAAATTACTGCATTTTAGTTTATTTTTGCCGTGAGCAACTTAAAACTTGCACAAATTTATATATGTCCTGCATGCATTCCCAAATTTCTACGGGGAAGAGTTTATTGCTTTAATTATAAACAGTATTAAAATATAATTTGAATTCCCGTCTATAAAAAATATATGGTATGACCATATAAAGGCTGAAAAAAAAACGTCCTGCATGCACATCAAACTATTTTTTACTTGAGTAGCGTAGTTAAGATTTAAAAGACCGGATACTTTTTATATTTATTTGTTTTACTCTTTTACTTTGGCCTTAATTTTTAGAACTTATTATGTTATCCTATCTAACTGCTTAAAAACAGACATAGCATTGAACAAAAGTACTTTTTACTAAACAAAAAAAAACAAAACAAAGCCGTATATTTTAAAATGTAAGCCGTTGTTGTTTATCAATAGAATAAAGAGAAGAATGCATAATTTTCTGTAAAAAACTTATACTAATTTTTGATAAGATGTTAAATTCAAAAAAAAATGTATTTATATAAATCAAATCTTTTTATATATAACTTTGCTTAAATCTTTTTTTTATAGCTTACCAAAGCGAAGAAAAATTTTTTTGTGGTCTTTTTTGTTTAATATGTTAATCCAAAGAAACATATTACAAATTACACGCAAATACATTATTATGATGATACAGTCGGTTGTTATTTTTTAGACCCAATAAGGGCGAAAAAATAAAAGGAGTCGAAATTTTTTCTGTTTTGTAAACGGCATTGCACGCATACTACAGGATTGATCAAAAATTGTTTGAAACTAAAAAAAGAAAAGACAATTAAATTTAGTTATTTCTTTGGACTCTTTTTTAGTCTTAATTAGGGCTGAAACTAAACCGTGAATCACGGTTTTAGATAAAAATAAATTTACTCTAGTTAGTGATTAAATGGTGTTAAAAGCACAAATAAACTTTTCTTTGCGCTTAGAAAAAAATCACGGTATAAACCGTTATTTAATAAATTTAGTTGAGAGAAATTTTATTTTTAATTGTACTAATTTAAAGGTATTAAATACAACTAATTGTATAAAATAAACGTCTTTAAGAGCAAGTTTTAATTGTTCTTCTTCTTTTTATTTTACACCCCTTAAAATGAGTGGTAATTTCTGTAGAAATTCTCTTGCGCCTTTAACTGAAGATATGGGAATATATGGGTCTAATTCCTTAATAAGATATATAAATTATAGTAATTGTTTTGAGATATTGAAAGAGAAAACAGTAAAATGTGTTTATTGTCGCTCAGATCTAACCCTTAATGTAGCTCGCGGAATTCTTTCTCGCAAAGACCATTGTGAAACGATTCAACATCAGGAGGCTTTTTCAATATATGATACCTCGCTTATTAATAATTCGAATGTTATATTTTTTGCACTCTGGGATATAACGTGGATGTTAGAATCGGGTCTTCCTCTAGGTAAACTTGACAGTGCAAAGTTACCTGAATATATTGAAAAAGGACATGGATATAAGATATTTTCCTGCACACACTACATGAAAAATATCCTACCGTAAATATATCAAGTTCAAATTGAAAACCTCAAAACATACCTAAACGCCCCTATTACTTTTTATTAGATGAATCGAGTGATATTAAGCAGCGTAAAATTTTTAACGTTTTTATTGGAGAATTAAACGAGAACGATTTTACCAAGCCCTTCCTTATGGATACGATAGAAAGTGACATCTGTCAATATAAAGAACCTAGAAAACTATGTATGCTGGCCTTTTTCAAATATCCATACAGACTACTGATTGGGATATAATTTTAAAATAGTCATTACAGAATGGGCGAGCTACTGTAAAAGACTAGGGGAATTGTTGACCATACATTATTGGAATTTAATGCATATTACTTGTTGCTGTCATGCAATTCACAATGTGCGCGAAACTATAAGGAATCATTTCACTACTGTAAAAAAAGGGTCGAAGCTATCATATCAGTTTTTAAACATAACCAAAAACAGAATAAGGTCATTTTAAAGCCAATATATGGTCTTTTTAAACAAGTTACCAGTTGTAACTCGTTGAGGCACTTATATTCTTTTTGTGGATATGTATCTCGAGATTATGCAGTTTTATTACATTTGTTTGGAAAATTAGCGACCAAATTTATCAGAATAACGAATATCATACGCTCAGATGCATTTTGTAGGAACTTGACTTAATTGTACACTATTGCAAATTACCAACTGCAACTTTAAGACTAGAAAGTGATAGTTTGAAGGTTACAAAACAAGTCGAGGTACTAAAAAATGCCTAAAATATACTAAAAGATACACCTTTTGAGGAAAGTGTAAATTTAATATTGCAAGAAAATCCAGACTTGTCATTTTTTATATCTTACAATTTTTTTACGCACCTTTAGTACAGAAGCTGTTTAAATATTTACCATTAACGAGTGTGTGGGTTGATGTAAGTTTAAAAACATAAAAACTAATAGCTCTCCAAGAAAAAGCTTTATTAACAGTCGAATATCGTAGGATTGTTTTTTTCTTGCTACTTTAATACATAATTACTTTAAAAATAAGTTATCACGGTTTATCGCTATTATCACGGTAAAAAATTCACGGTTTACTTACAGCCCTAGTCGTAATATTGTTTTAAAGACAATATTTAAATTCAAATATGACATCAATACTATATCATTTATATCTTCACTTATATATTTTCAAATTTCATCCATTTGGTAAGATAATTTAGAATTCTTATTCTTTACATCAAACAAATTCATAAGCTTCATAGCATTGTAATTTTTAAAACAAAATTAATCAGAATCATCAATCAAATCTTCATGTGCAGGTATTTCGCCTTCATCATTATGCTCTTTCATATCCTTTACTGCTTCCATCTTATAAAATTTCTTCCAGCAATTATTGAAGGATGTTTTACCTGATTGTATTAATTGACTTTCTTATTCAATAACAAACTTCATTTAACATATACATCATAAATTCAGAGTTCAAATTGTTTTCATCTTCTAAAATCAAATCAGTGACAAACAAAGTGACAAGTTCTTTGCTTTTTTCGTTGAATGCACTTATGATAACCAGTTCCAAGGGCTGAAGCAGCACTGTAAAGTTTGGAGGTAAATAAACCATGCAATATTGAAAGTTCCTGGAATTCTATGACCACTTAAATTATCTAAAAGTATTAAAATCTTCTTATTTTCTTCACGGTTGTGTCATTTACATCTCTTATGTACTTAAAAAATACTTCACGCGTCAACCAAGAGCTATTTTTAGCATAATACTGTAAATATAACCGCGTAGGTGGCAAGTTCTTAGAACCGCTACGTTTTTACTTTTCCCTATTATTAGCGGGCATAACTCATTTTCAAATTCATTGTAGCATAGAACTAATGAAAAACTAGTCCAGTTAGCCTTGGTTTTTTTTTTGTCATCGTCACCGGCTAGTACATATGTTGTTTTGTATAATTTCGTATATAAAGACCTGTTTCGTCTTAATTATTATTATCTTTTGCGGCATAGAGCTATTTTATACGATTGTATTCATTGAAAAATTTACATATTCTACCCAAATCGGCTGATTTTGATTCTCCATATACGCTTAGAAAACAACTTTTTTCTTTGCTTAAATCCGCGCATATAATATGGATTAATCTGAACTTTGCATGCTATATTTAATAGCTTTTATTTTCGAGCAAATGCATAGATAGTACTAATGCTGACTCTTGCACCTATCTACCGGTACTTTTGTATGCCTTCAACAATAAAGCATCAATTTCAACAACTTTTTTTTCTGTCGACACATTTATGTAATATGAATCTAAGATGGGGTTATCAGAATGTAGGCTGGATGACAATTCTTTTGATTTAAGGCTTGGTCGGAATATATTTTTATCTTTGTGCAATTTTGTCGCAAGTTTCTGTTGAGACATAGGCATTTTATTATATCCTTTCACTACTTCGCGCTTTTCTCTACGCATAGACGAATTATTCTTTTTGTCTTTCCTGTCATTTTTGGGTTCAAAAAAATTCAATTTAAGTGAATTAACAAGGTGAAATTTTTAATTTATTTAAATTAATTAGTTTTGAGTCTTTATTTTTAACAGTGTCCTAAATTTTTAAGGTATATATTACATGAGCGACATCTTGTGGGTGTTTAAATAATAAAATAAAATATATTTCGTTATAGTAATGTAGACAGAAAAGGTTTGTGCATTTCTTTTTTGTAAAAAAAAAACATTTATTTAAGGGCTGTCTTATATATTTATATTCCTGGTGTCTTTTTCGGAGCTTAAAAATCGCACTGCACTGTAGACTTAACTACAAACTAACATTTAATATTAGATCTTTTTTTTTAATTAGAAAACCTACACTTCAAAAATCCATATAGACAACTACAAACAAAAAAAAAATGCGCATGTATTACAATATTCGTACGAAAGATCGTTTATCATCATACATTGCTATAGATTCTTATTTTCACTGGTTTTTTAAAGTTTAATGTTTGCTTTTAAAACTAAATACAGGACGAATAATTAAGATACACAAGTACTTTAATATATATCTTGTTAATTAAATAGATTTAAACATACGATTATGTGTTTATGCGTTGTTTTATTTCTATATATACTCTTCAAATCTGTCAAAGCATTTACGAAGAACATTTTGCACAGATTCGATGCATTTTGATATCATACTACGCAATTTTTTCACTTTTTAAGTTGTATATTCTACTATTGTCTTTAAAAATAGTCTATAATTTGTATTGCATTTCTATATATCACATAAAAATTTGTTTCAACATTTTTTTAAAAATACGCCATGAATTTTTTTTACCCATGGCTTATATCCGGTAATATATGGTAAGCCATTTTTAATCACCTGGAATACTCTACATAAATACTCTGTGTATTTAACGCATAAAAATTACTGTAGACTATTATATCTACGGCAGTTCGTTACTTATTTATGATTACCCACCTTTTCTAGTTACCATTATTATTCCCCGCCTATTTTTTTTACTACCTTAAACTGGATACAATGCAAAAATTGTGTAAACTTTTATTTAGGGTATATTACTACATTCCGTATAAAATAATATTTTTTTTTTTCAAAAGAATAATTTTTAAGCAATACTGTATTAAAAAATATTAATAAAACTCTTTTTTAAATAACCAACATTGATATATCGACCAACAAATACTAAAAGCTGAAAATAATGAGATGATATGCTTTATGGGCAAAAAAAAATTCAAACTCAATTTCTTCATTATATTGTATTTTTTATGATCTGTAAAATTTACAGTTAAAGTCTTGCTGCAAAACATTATGATATTTTGTTTTCATTTTAGATAAAAAATAGGGGTTTTAACATACATACTTGTCCTTAATGGCAAATATAGACTATAACTCAACAATTTTTGCATTTTTTAGTGTATTTAAGTATATTGACTTACTAGATAAATAATCTATCGTTAGTTTCTTGCTTTATTATAGATAAAAAAATAAAATAGGAAGATAAACCTGACTTTTAAAAGATTAAATGTGTTTGAAGATATTAATATTATACAACGATAACCGCCTTTACTTGTTGACTGCCTGCTTACGACTCTTCCTGATACTAAGATAGGGCACGGCAATGCTGGTAAAAGCATTTCCACATAATATCTGCTATTTTTGCTTTTTTTATACATTGCAAAAAAGCTTGAAATCAGATTTTTTAATTTTTTTTCGTTTTTTTTTTTGCAAATATAAGAGCGATGAACTGGGTGTTTTTTACATACTTTGTAGATGATTTCTTTTTTCTGTTTTTTTTCTTATATTATAATATTTATGCCATAATTTTTATACAAATGGTCATAAAAAAAGCAGCATATCAGTTAAAAGTTAAAAGTGATAAAGTGATAAAGTTTAAAATTTTATTGACAAATTATTTACGTAAATATTTTTACATAACTTTATAATAAAAGTAATGTTTCGCATTTAAGCCAAATTCATGCAGTTTTTACGATCACAACAAAACATTTTATGTTTTTATCAGTAATAAAAATTTGTATAAACTTGGGGAAAAATAATCTTTATGACTAAAAACACATAAATTTTGGTAACCGTACAATTTGTACTATTTTTGCGCTTTTATAGTGCAAAATTAGACCTGTAGCATATATTTTTTATATTTTAGGTTGCCTACTTGTAAATTATCGCTTTTTTAGTGATTTTTGGTAACTTCAAAACCTACAGTAATTAAATTTTGCAATTTAATGCATGTTTGCAACCTGCGGTACACATTATAATATTTTTCTAAGTAAAAAAAGGTATAAAAGATTTTTTCTCTAAAATATTATACGTTAAGAGTCGATGAATACATGTTATTAATACAATGCAATAAAATGCGTAGTTCTTTTTTAACAGGCTTTAAAAGTATAATATGCCTGTTCTCTGTAGTTTTTATTGAGTAGGTTCAAAAAAAAACACATAACTTGTACTTAAGATGTAGAATTAAACAAGACTTTGTGTTGTCAAAAAATGTTTTAATAATGTCAAATCGTATATAGTTGTGTTTGCGTTACAACTTATGTATAATTGCAATCTACGCCGGGTATCGTATAGTAATTTCATTTTTATAATTAAAGTGATTGCACTATTTAAAAAACCTACGGTGTTTAGACTTGTTCTAGAGTTTTCGTAGTACAAATTACACCTTTAAATTTTCACCTTGCAATAAATCTTTTTCTAGATAAAAACGAATGCCCGATAGCATATCCATGTGCCATGGTGCAATTTCTAACTGCAGAAATTTAAAATTTAATACAAAACTGCTACAATATCAGTATGAAAAAATAGTTATGTACGATAAAAGTAACGATCGTTCGTTTTATTTGAGTTTTCACCTTATGTTCAATTGACAAAATTTTTCAGCTTGTAGATCACAGATATTTGCATATCATAAAAAACATAATACTTTGAACTATATATGTTTTTGATTTTTGTAAATATTTTAAAATACTAGCAATCACTTTAGTACTCTCATATATTAGTAGCCATTTGATTTACTTTTTGGTTTACAGTTACTAAACGGGTATTAAACGGTATACGGTATGATAAATAAATGTTTATTGTAAAAAAAACGATAAACTGAATTCAACTTCAGCTCAAGAATAAAAAATATTAATGCATAAAAAGTGCTGATGCATAGGCACTAGTTTTTATAAATGTTATATTAAAACAAATCTTCATTCACTTATTGTGGACAAAAAAACATGTATAATCACACAGAAGATTTACCTTATATTCTGATTAGTTGTATCTGTACTGATTAGCAGCAAAAAAAAAATCAAGGTATGTATATATCGGTTTTCTAAATTTATCTTCATTTGCTTTTGTTTTAATTTTATATATCAATTGTTTTTTTACATCACTAAATTACAAAAAAAAACTCGTTTTTATGGATTCATACTTTTAAATACGATGATATTCCTATTTCAAAAAAGGTTTTATTATAATATGCGTTTTTCTGTAAGCTAAAACATTTTTTCTAATAGTTACTTCTATAAGCTAGTAAAACAATATTAACTGCCACAATTTTTCAGTTTTAATCTTTGTAAAATATTGTGTTATTGCCTGAATTTTGTTTAAAACAATACGTGTTGTAAATAATAGGTAACAAACAACGCAAAAAACCGGTTATCTGCTCTTAAAAAAATATAATAAAAGACATTCCTAGTTTTATTTGAACAATTTACAAAAATATAAGCCGCTCGAGTAATTTCAGTTTAACGGCACTGAAAAAGTTAAAAATTCCATGTAAACTGATTTACATAAAATACCTAAAACACAAAACCTGTTTTGTAGTTAAGAAAGCTGCATACAGACGCATCTGGAGTTTGTTGTATGCAATCTTTTCTTTTACTTATTTTTGCAATTTCCGCCCGAAATGATATTATGTGATAGCAAAAAGAACGTAATTATGGTTTAGAAAAAAATTTTTAGTAATAAAAAAACATGTGATTTCCGCAATTCTTATTGATTTTAAAAAACTTAATCAACATCACTACATGGCTAGACATTCCTGTGTCATTTTTTGTTACTTAAAAAAGATAATTATTGTAAAAAACTATATAAAGTTATAAAATGCAAAAAGTTAAGCAGACAATTTATTAAAACTGAACCTAACTGTCCTTTTCACACATAAATATTAATGTAAAGATGCTTTTTTTCTTGCGGCTTCGAGTTAATATTATTTTCTACTACGCAGATGTATGCTTTATTTATATAAAAAAAAAATTTCTTTTATACGACAGCGGTAATAAAATGAATATAGAAAAAGGGTGTTAAGGTTTATAAGGTAGTTATAGTTTTTTAATTATCATTACAAAAATTGATAAATATTTTTTTTAAGGAATAAATATTAAAAAAGTTACTAATATACAAAGCTTAGGATTTCTTAGCGCGGTGACCAAGTTTCTTACCAATTTGCTCACAATCATGGATTTTTTGTCGTATTTCGCAACGCAGATTTTTTACGATTTCTCAGTTTCATCTCAGTTTCTCAACAAAATTCGATTTTTTTTAATAAAATACATAACTACAAGTTTTCTTTGTGACGTAATTTTTTTAAATCACACCAATATATGCAATTTTTGCACATTAATTAATTTTTAAGTAAAGGATTTCTTTTATCTTGTGTTTAAGTTTGTTTTTAGCAAAATAAATAACAAAAATAATCTTTCTTTCGAGAACATGGCTATAATTTCTCTAGATTAATTTGCATCTATACATCATTTGAAAAATATAAATAATTTGTACTGTTTGGAAGAATTAAATAAATTACAACTTACATTAGATGTTTAACGAATGACTTATGCGGTATAAGCCATTATTAAAAGATAATGTATATTTTTGTACAAAAAAGTAAAATCTGAAGCGAAACATTGCGATTTTTAAACTGATGCAAGACAAAACAATATCTCATTTAAATTAGTAAATATATCGTGCGTGATCATTCGCGGCAAAAAATGGGTTCTTAAAATATATAAGATGAGTAATCTGGCAAAAATGCCCAGACTTTGAGTTTTCCAAAAATCTTCTCATTTTGTAACTAAGAAATCTGTGACCTTACCACTGAGTAAATTTTGATACAATACCGTTCCTTATCAAGCACTGGTAATTAAATATATTTTTGCAATAGTTTAAAAAAATATGCGAATTAATAGAACATTAATTATTATTTACATGATTTTTCTTATTACAAAATTCATTCAGATGCCATTTGAAAGGCCAAAAGAAAGATGTCAAGCTATTGAACATTGAGTCCTATATTTATTTATAAAAAAAATACAATTAAAAAATTTTTACGTACTTAGTGCTATAAAACACGGAAACAAAACTATACAGTAAACTTCAATCGTCACTAAAAGGTATCAAAGACGACAAACACGTGAAACAAAATAAAAAAAAAATTCTGGCTCAATTACGGGTAAATTTATTCCACAAACTTATTTTCAGGTCTCTCAAATTCGACTATCATGATAAAAAGATAAATTTAAATAATTTTAGAAACTGCATAAAATGTTTACTTTGCGTACAAAATACTTAAAAAAACACGGTAATGACATATGTTACTTATTAATGTACATTTTGGTCACGCATTTATTTATTGGTCAATTACAACTTTACTTATAAACAGATTTGCATTCATTTTAAAATGCACATACGAATTTATAATTTTTTGGCTTGTTCAAATTTGAGTTGAATTTTTTATATCAGCTGCATAATTTCTTACGAGTAAAAAAGGTTTGAACATAGTTTTATTTAAATACATCGCCTTTAAAACCAATAATTGTCATTTAAAAGATGCTTTTCAACTCGTTCTTGAGCGAGTGGTCTAAAACTTGCCAGCAAGCATACCATACAACTGGCCACGGAGGCACGTTTTTATGTTACAAAAAAAATTGATTAGATTCTACAGCAAAAATAGTATAAATCGTATAAATAGTACAAAAAATCAGAGACCTATAATATATATTGTTTATTATATTGCTTGTAATTTTTGTAGTAATGATATATTTAATAATATTTACAATGTATTGTAGTTTTTAGTCGAATGTTAGCATTTTTTTTGTCCTTTTTACGCACAAAAAAACTTTATAAAAAGGCGGTTTTGTTTCCATTATGAATGACATTTGCACTTTATTGGTTTTTACAATGTCGCTTCAAACACAAAAAAGGGACACACTAACAAAATGCTATTAAAGAAATTTAGCATTAGTTAATAGATTTTTCACGCATAAGAATTGATTTATGTTATATATGATGTTTTGATGGTACGCATTTCTGGCATAATAAAAGTGTGAAATTTTCTTTTGCGTACCCGAAAAAAAACACTTTTTTTTGTAAAAGTGTTACCCCATTGGAGTCTACTAAAATATTAAACATATTGCAAGCGTTTCAACATTATATTTTACAATTTATAGTCAATGTATTACAGGGGTGTTAAGATTATTTAATCCTAATGTTACTTATTGTCATAGTTAAGTAATGTTATATAATAAATATGTTTCAAAATTAGATCATTATGCATTTTACATTAATTTATTTGTTTTGTAAATTAATTCTTTTAAAAATAAATTTAAGTTATAGTGCATAATAGATTATATCATTTCTCCAAAAATTCGTAAAAAAATATATCACATATTTACGAAAAATCCAAATTTAATACTTGATATGTCAACACTGCAAAAATATGCATTAAAAAACAGTAAACTTATATATCTAGGCACGTGATTTCTATTATTTTTCAAGTTCCTAGACCACTTTTCCGAGTGAAAAATTAATCTACTGTAAAGTGCCGAAAATATGAGCACATCTGAAATTTTATGTTATTATTTTCGTCACTTAAAAATTAATAAACAGAGGAGCTTAAAACGAGGAAAATCATGTTATGTATTTATTAAACCATGTTTCGAATAATAAACAACAATAAAGACGGTTAAATATATAATTACTAGGGCAACACAATGCAAAATTTGCTCAATTTGCAATTGCAAATGTCATTTTTGCAAATTTTTGTTTTTTCACTTGTTTTTTTCCTATTAAAACGCCTCAAAAATATAGAATTACAAAGTATCATATTAAAATGATCCAAGCTATTTTGACGGTGAATTAATATTTTTGTGATAAATGAGCGATTTTACATCTTTGTGACCAGTAGTATATTCTATAAGATAATTTATCATATATTCTTATCTTGAATTTTTAGAAC